>MNPL01033410.1:6314-33071 GCA_002081605.1 Tropilaelaps mercedesae | reverse complement strand
ACCAAGATCGAGTGGCGGTCAGAGGAAAAGAACGTCACCCAGCACACGGTTATTAATAAACAGAAGAACAAAAAGACCGGGAAGACTCGCACGGTGATGAAGACCATACAGACAGAGTCGTTCTTCAACTTCTTCTCGAACCCCGACTGGATCGAGGACAAGGAGGACATGGGTCACGAACATACGGCTGCCTTCCAGGCCGATGTCAGTCTCGGGTCGTTCTTCCGGGAGCGGTTCGTGCCGCGCGCTATACTCTACTTCACTGGCGAGATCGGAGACGACTATGATGACTACAATGACGACGATGACGACTTTGAGGACATCGAGGATACGGATGTCGAATCGGAGGACGCTAGCAAAAACCCTATGCAGAAAATTATTGAGGCCACCGGCCAGCAGGAAGAGTGTCGACAGCAGTAGCCACAAAAAAGCTAACGGAGCTTTTTTGGATTAGCTCAGCGAGGAGGCGTTTTATCGTCAAACATCAGGTGGGCGGTCACGGCAGCGTCAGAACAGCCTTAACGTTTTTAACTGATGAATGGACACACGGAGAGAAGTGTTGGTCGCAGAACATTTCATTAGGGCTGTAACGAAGATTAATTTGAGACCACCAGGTACACAGGAGCAAAATATAGACCAGCATGGGAAGTGTTGTTGTTCGAACGGAAGAAAGGATTCATATATAAGCCAATCTAGGTGCATTTCTACGTTTGGCATGCCCAATGAATGTGGTGTCGAGATAAACACAGAAACATTCATGAACTGGTCGCACTCTACACAGTGAGACTGAATTCAGCTTTAAAAGCGCCTTATTTTATCGGTGCAGGCAAAATAAAAACACGATATAATTCAATCGTGCCTTACCATGGATGTATTTTGGTGTAAGCGTTGAACTTTATTTAATAATATTTTTAATTGGCCATCAGTGCATCATCGGCCATCAGCGCATACAAGGGTAAATAAGGGTAAAAAGGGCCCCACAAAGCGTCTGTTAAACGTGAGCGATATTTCGATTTAGACGTTCTCGGCCTGTATGTATTCTCTAGTGTCTGATAACCTCTCTACTTTTTCAGCATTGTTGTTTGTTATTTTTTTTCAACTATTTTTTATCAACTTTTTCGACTATCAACTATTTCGACTCCAAATATTGGTTCCAAAATCCTTGTTGGTGGAGGCGAATCGGAAGCAGTTTGACTAAGCGCATTAAGCTTTATCGAGGCCAGGTTTATGAAGCGTGTTACTATCGAATACTTTTTGGGGAAACCTGTGTAGCTCAACCGTTTTTAGCCGATTTTTCATGTTGAACGAAAAATTTTAGGATATATTCAAAAAGCTCAAAAGCAAAAAAAAAAAAAAAAATTAGAGACAGCAGATATGTGGTACAAGTTTCAGGAAGCCAAAAAAATGACAGAGGTTTGAAGCTTCCTCCAATGGCACATGCAAAGTCATCAACAGATGCATATCCGCTCTTCTGCTCGAACCTCCTACGCACCCAATGGTACAGGGGAACATCTGTGGGCAGCCATAAGCGGGCGCTGCAACTAAGCACGTAAATGATTCGATTCGAATTTTTTTCCCGGTACGAACTTGCTTGCCACAGTAAAGCTTGAAATGGAATGACTAATCCGGATCTGTTGCACACGTGTGCCCTACTGTCACTCAAAGATTACTCGACAAAAACTGAGCGATCTTGCCATCAACAAAACGTAAATCCGCTCTCACCAGCTAAATCTACCAGGAGTAGTACGCGAAAAATAGCTTACCAGCCCAAATGGCATCTGAGATACTCAAGGTTTCATGTCACTTAGTGTCTTCGGCTGTTCGTCTTCTGATAGCCTACCAGCATGCATAGAAGAAATTCATCGGATTATAGGCTTATTTGCCTTCTCTTGGAAGAAACGTTAGGCTAGACCACTGTTGTTCCTGTGGCCATCTCGACTGTGCCTGCCAATCCCTAATATCAATTTTATCAAAACAAGCAGTCGCTCTGTTTTGCACGACTCAGCACTCCTAATTGTGGAACGGCGAAGGGTCTTGTGAATCCATGCGGAGTCTATGGAAGTCTTCTAGCATGCAACAGAAGGATATTATTGGATAGGACGGTATGTGACAGGTGGCGTCTTGCGGCCTTGGTGGTAGATGACCGGTGGTATTTTTGTGAAAAAACATTGTTTATTGGACAGCTTATAACAAGTTCACTTAACCATATACCTATAGGTGCTGCATACCGTAATATAATTGTCGCTGTCGCTAATACTCAAAACATAAAGGAAACGCATTATCCCCAATTAATGTTCTGCTGGGGTAGGAATCGCGTGACTGAATATGGTGAGATTGGCCCGACTCAGCGTAAAGGACTTGATAGAACAGCACGCAAATTTGCCAAGCTGCTGCAAAACAAGAACGATGAGGTCAGATAAACACCGAAAGTATATTCTCATACCCGGCTCATATTGTCTCCCGACCGTAGCTGCCCACTGCGGTTAGACCAAGCCACTTGGCTTTAAAGCACTGAGTCTACCTACTACGTGTAGTTTGCCGTTGTACAGTTTTAATATATCCGCAATCCATAGCAAAAGCTCATTGAACCCAATTCCACTATTCCGATGGAACTACTGTTTTCAGCGTGCCATTCGCTGAAAATTTAACCGACTCAGGTGCCTTTTCTGCAAGATGTACAAAAACATTAGGTAGAACCACCCACGAACAGTAACTACTTACTGCGTATTCGTTAAAAAGGGACATACAAGATTTCGCTGCCATGGTAGATTTTCAAAAAAGATCGGCTAAAAACAATACTGAATCGTATCTTGGAAAGCATATACGGGCCATATACATGCCGTCCTAAAAGTTATCACAAGATATCTAAAAGGTATCTTGTGACTCTCAGCCTCGGCGAATGCGGTTCTCAACACCTTTCTAGAAAATGAATTCTAAATTTTATATGCGGCAAATATATAATATGGTTAGTTATCCGTTCAAGAGGTGTATTCGTAGTTCGTGCGCTTTTCATGAGTGTATTGTTTCCTGTATGATGGTGTATTATGGTCAGCTTTTAGTTATGACTTCGTTTAGTTATTCCTTATTTAGATAGCGTGCTTTCTTTTATTATTATTTGTGCCTTGTTTTCTGTTTTTTCACAAACTACAAAGCCATATTCAACGTTCTTTGATTTTTGTAGTCGTTTCTTTTAGAGCGTGTCTTATTCCAGGTGAGCCATGTCATTGCTTCATAGGCGAATACTTGAATATCTGTCTCATGTTCGTAATAGACTCGTAGCTTTAATTCAAAGGCTATAGAACTGCTGTATACTCAAAGCATCTACAAACGTATTCGAATAATAGTATATGAACGATGGTCAGAGACAACAAGATCTTGGCAATGTACAAGCATAAATCATGAAACTTGCGTATGTATATCTAATGGATCATGTTAAGCACTGTATCCTAGAGTCCGCCCCATTAATGTTAAAACTTAGAGGTCTGCTTGCAACGGAAAACAACTTAAAAATGGTCAGGTCGGATGCTTAATATTGTTTATGTTTTTTTTGTAGAAGTGCTCTTCATCGTGACGTGAAACGTTGGGCTTAATCGGTATATATATAACAATCAGATATTAGATCGCCACGACCAATCCAAAATTTTAAGCTGACTGAATTTTATGTTGACTCAGTTTTATATACGGTACTTTTAAGTTTTGTGTTTAGTCAACATTCTTGGTTATGCTTGTAAAGCATGTAATATCTAGCAATACATTTCTTTAAAAATGCTTTTTGTTTAAATTAAAAAAGTTAATCTCACAATAAGAATGTCAGTAGCATAATCAATTAGCAGGATAATTAGCAGCAACTACAACGATAACAATAATAATGATAATAATTATGCTCGCATGCAACGCACTCAAAGCGTTGAATCGTCAAGAAAAACAAAACAAAGTCAGCTTTGGTGCCTTTGCGACCTAGACTGGCGCAAGCTTATGTATCATTAGTATCGCTTCGTCTTAAAAATATATTGTCTCATAAATAGAGGTAGACTTCGCTGACCTAAAATGGTCATTGCAAACAAACGACGTTTTTCACACCTTATCTCTTTTTTTGGGGCAGATCAATGCTGGGTTGACACACAACGATGCAGCAGTGATGCACACCTGCCACCGCTATATATATATATATATATAAGGTGCAGCGACTTGATGCTCCAGCACCACAGCAGTGTAATATTCCCGAGAATATTCTCAATTCTTAGCCGCCGCTTTGGCTTGCGATTCCGTTCGCAGTGTTCAAGCCAGCTGTTTGCACCCAGAATGAAGCCGGCGTGCTATACAAATGCGTTGGACGAAAAAACCTTGGCTCTCTAGCAGTATTTAGTGTATACGACTCGCATTTAGTATTTCTGTTGTCACCCGGTGACCGAAGAAACTAACTTTAAAACGAATATGTTGTTCCGGCTCTATAAGGCACCTAAGGGCGCACGGGTCAACAAGCAACACGGCAGCTTGTGTGCTGTGTACGTGAGAAGTCTCTCGCGTTTCCGTCAAAATCGTTTGTATCTGTTGGTTGAATACGTTAGGGAATGCGTGGGTTGAACACATACTTTGGAATTGTTGATGAGCATATTCTATTATCGACTTATTTTAAGTGGGCGATTTCGGGGTCGAGAGCTACTTAATATACTTCAAACAATCCCACAGTAAATGCCTAACGACATGACGACATGGCTTAGGTCCTGCAGGTCAGTAAACACTTCCGTTACAGGAGATCACGCGTCCGAGGCATGTCTCCCAGAAGAGCTCAAGCGTCTCACCCTGTGCGTCGTTGTGTCTTCTCGGGTGCGGGCTTTATTGCGGGCTTTGATGCTGATGTTATTCAATAGGAATGGGAGAGAATCATTCTTAACTTCTAAATTATTCAAACGATAGTGTTTTTAATTTCCTAAATAATGTAATTATTCTCTAACAACTCTGGCGATTTCCAATCGATATACATTTCAGCCGATATTACAAGCAAGGCGTCCGGGCAATAGTTATACAACAACAGAATTTCGAGCACAGATGTTTTTCAAAACTTTCAAATATAGTGCTTACAATTTTTTTGTTAATAACTTATATTAATGTATATAATATAATAATAATAATATATAATAATTAATATATATATATATATATATGTTAATAACTTGTTGAGCAGGTGGAAAGCGATGACTAACCTGCTTAGGTTATACAACGCCACTGACCGAAACATATCTAATTGGCAAAATAGCTGTAATTATAGTAGAAATGGTTGGTGCAACGATGGTTGACTCGTTTCCTTTATGGAGGTGGCGAAAGCGTGTAATCGCACGAGGGTACCAAGCAGCCTAGCTGCTTTCTGGCTGGCTATTTTCTGGGCTAGTAATGTATTTTCCACACATACTGAAGTTATTGTAATTCCTTTTCTACTTTAGCTCGGAAGGTAATTACGATACTTCGAAAGTGCAGTCGTGACCTAGACCTGCTTAACTGTCGTGGAGATTGCTGTTATCCGGAAAAGCGTGAAGTATTTTGAGGCAGATTGTGCTCTCAATCCAGATTGGGCAAGTAGCACAGATAATAAATATGAGAGTCCTACTTGTCCATTAGATGTAGCCTTAAGCTAAAAAAGATTGGAAAATTTATTGTGTTCCTAATTTTCTGTTTGATTCAAACACTTTGCTTGTGTGGTCCTGCTGTGGGTAACTAGGTCAATTCACATCAATGATATTAAACTGTACAGAAACATTATTCAAACGAAGCTGGGGCTATTTTGTAATCGCAGCATTTGGATTGCTCTCGGATGCCGACGAGATCAATTCGGCAAAAATGAAGAGGATTTCCTCTATATGACAAACAGATAGCATGATTTACTGGTAGGATTATTTACAGGTTCACTGATAAAGAACTCTAAGGCAACGGTAACGTCTTGAGGCGGACGCGCGCTTTCACTGTCGAGGACAAAAACGACAATGCTCGGAAACATCAAATAAAGGCGTTCGAATTTATCCTAAGAAATCGGATATCAGTCAGACTATTTGACAGTAACAGGAACAGTTCCGAACCGGGTACCCATTCCAGTTGACCAACTGCAGGGCTCCAATTTCGACATCCGTCTGTGTATCTCATTCTAGACAGACAAAGAGGACTATAAGTGAGCTAAGATAGGATATATGATTTGCAGTACGATGCACTTTACGCAACGTCAATGAAGTAGCGCGAATTGTGCAGAGATGAAGGCTGCAACCGCTTCCAGTTCTACAGTGGCGTGCCACTATGCGTAAGAGAAATGTGCCACTAGCTGGAAACTTCGGAGTTTGGAGGGCTTATCATCCCACATTGTACTTTGCCCCCCCTGAAATTCTTGCTGTTTATAAGCTGCTCCAAGTTAACTATGTTATCTATCTATAAGCGACTTTACAGCAATAGTAAAAAATTGAAATTACTTTTTAGATGCCCAGGACCTATAGAAAAAGCATGCTACGAATAAATCTAGTGAGCTTGAAGAAAATTGACGGTTCACATCTGGGCGTAAGAACGTGAGACCCGAATTAACTGATTATTTTTTAAGCTCTGTATATTATAAAGAAGCACTTTATAATAGGATTCTATAGTACTCGCACGGTCTCAGCTTCATTCATAATCGTAGCACAATATCGAGAAAACCTGCAATTTGGGGACAACGAAATTAACATGGGTTGCATTTGAAGACAGCTGAGTGCGGCATTGTAGACCATCTAAACACTAAACTAGATATCACTCGGATTATGACGCTTAGGCGTATATTAGAGTGGAATCTCAGTGGCTGCAAACGAACCTACTCAATTATCGGTTAACCTTTACTGACTAAGTGTCGGACGGCCTGAGTCCTATGCGTTTTTGCTGCGTATACCGGACCGGTCGTTCTAATGAGCACAGGCTCATCGTGTTACTGAAGATGTTAATTTGCAGAGCTGTCTCTGTCTCTCTCGTAACAACATACCGTGTATCGTAAAATAAAATGATTACGTATAGTGCCTGTTTAGAACTTGCGACACCTGTATAGCAATTTCAGTCGTGTACCCAACCTCACGATGCGTTCCTTACTGAATAGAAATATTAGAACATCTTAAACTCAAAGGTAATGATACATACCTCGTAGACGGAGAGTGCAAGGAGTGATTCAGGGAGCAGCTCTTAACTTCTTCTTAATGTTACCTTCATTATGCTCGCCTCAAAATTGGCGTAAAAAACGTGCACTCAAAAACAACTTGTTAAGGATATGCGCCGTCCTTCTATCATCCCAACGTTAGACGACGTCAGGGCTTCGTCCTCCGAACCAATCGCTCACTTATGAGAGACACTCAAACGAAGTGAACTTCGCCCAGAGATGAAGTCAGCGAAAAGGGGACGTTTGCTGAGTCAGTCGTTTATCAATTTCTCGACTAGCTAAATTATGATGGGGCCTAAGAACGCAGCGCACTCATCGGTTCTCTCCACCTTTTGTCTCTCCGGGGGGACATTGTTAATTCATACCAAGGTCACTCGACAAACAACCTCGCGCGGTCGCATTTCTTCTCACTGAATATGCTCTACGCATGGGAAAGAAAGTTTGGGCGCGAACGCTGGGGTATCGTAAATTCATGTTGAAGTCTGGTGAACTGTCAATTTGACGAACGCTAACGTGGTGAAAACGGAGGAGCGTGATGAAATCTGGATCACGATTTGCAGCCGATCAAAGAGAGGTTTAACTGAAACAATGTTTACAAAATATTTTGATCTTTAGATAGCTGAAAAAGAAAAGATTCAAGCTGGGGAATCAATTCAAATTAGTCGTTTTTCACCTTTTACGAATGTCAATACCTTTTCAAAATATATGATGAAAACTACCTGTATAATTAAAGTGAGGTTCTTTCTCCCACTAAACCGCAGAGATCACTGGCAGACTACATCAGGGTCACCCTTCTCTACGCAATTTATCCCCAAAACCGCTATGTTTCTCGACTCTGTAATGGTTTATGTAAAGTTACCGATATTGCCAGTAGCACTACTACATGACTGGTATAAACCTATTTAATAGACAAGATGTGAACTATTTATATGCCCTACCATCAGCACAAGTATGTTAAAAAATCGTTGGTAAAATATCATCATCAAAATCCATAAAGGGGTGTGGCGACGTCATCATCGCTGTCGACTTTTCGACGACTTAAAAACAGGAAAACAAATCAAACGCAAAATCGTGTTCTAGTGAGAAGGGCAGATATAGCCTCTGCAAATAATCATGCTTCTTTCATTAGGTTCAACTTGTGAAACCAGAACGACGGTCAGCAAGGTGTGCTGTGGAAATACTAATAATTCATTTAGTCAGTAGTCGTCATTTGACTAGCTAAGGTGTCAAATGTGTACCGCACTCCAAATACAAACGCCTGATAAGCTGAACTACCACTAATGTTTTCTTCTACGAAAGCCATTGGATGGTCTGAATGAACAAACAGATGCAAACAGTTAACAGTGGTCGCTGGGATCAAAGGCTTTTTTTCACTACACAAGCGATTTTGCACGTTGAATGAAATTATTTAACCCATAAGGCAAAACAAAAACGTCAATGCGGACAAGTAGCTTCAGACAGGCATGAAAACAAAAAAACAATAGATAGTTATAGGAAATTACGAATAAAGTCGGAGATGAGGTCTTCCAATCATAACAGCTCAACGCCCTGTATTTTATTAGTTTCATTTAGCGGTCCTGATTAAGTTGTAAGCTTGGATCTGTGAGCAACTCCAAAAATTTGAACATTTTGCTCGCCACTTGTAAATTTCCATCAATAACAAAGACTGCCCGTCAGGTACCTGAAAACGTGACCCCTTCCTGCATACGAAGATCTCGGCAAGTTTTAAAAATGGTTCCAACACAGAGAGAGGTTAAGAGAAGCATCAGATTCTGCCTTCCATGGTACGGTGATTCCTTATGGCCTCACGCGGCCAAGTGTCAATTTCTCTTTGTTAAAGACGGTTATGATAACAACAAAAACATATTGTGAGAATGGAGCTAGTAGTAGAATAATGGCATATTTCCTGGACAAAGGCGCTTTGAACGTACCATCGCTGAACGCGTCATTATACAGTTTACGCTCAACAAGTCGGGCAAAGGTGTTAAGAGCATAAACGTTAAGAATGATCTAGGAGAAGGGGCTTAACTAACGGCTGACAGGCAGGTTTGAAAACACGTAAAATTCTATTTATCTTCGCGCACTTAAGCGACACTAGCTGACAGTTCAGTGGATTAAAGCGTAGCGGCCTTCAAAATATAGATTTTGAGTGCTCAGGGCCTGGCTGGAACGCGGTTCTGGACGAAACAAGGGAAGCTTGAAGAGACCCAAGCATCGGTGCCGCCCAGTCTACCTTGCCGTCTATGCCACATACTCGAGGGGCCCTCGATTGAAAGGAAGGCCAGGGACGGGGTGCGCTCCTTCGGTACATTAGGTTTATTCGAAACACAACTGGTAGAAAGAAGGAAGGTTCGAGTTGAGATTGTGGTATTATGATTCACCATTCACCAAAATCAATAATTTCATTAACAGTGAAAAGCCAGTAAAGCGTACGCTATAGACTCGGTCACCTATATCGTGTGCATGTACTGCCAGTCACGGAAGCAACTGGGTCTCGTTACTAAATATACAGCAACTTTGACTTACATAAGCCAAAAGAAGATGCAGAATGTGGTATCCTTCCGCGTATCTGCTGGTCGTTCCATTGATGCTTCACTCGCAATTTCTAATAAACAGTTTCAGCTTCGTTAGCCTACGCGCAATAATAAGGAAAATTCTTAGATGAAGAAGTCGCTATTGATTTGTCCAATTACTCTCTGTTTTTCTAGATTTACGCATACATCTGCACCGGTTATTTTGATGAAGGGTCAATACGCTTCGCAGATGGATTATAAGTGAGAAGGTGCCATTCTGAATTTTACAATTTTTTTCTTGAACAGATCATTTCGAACATGTCGTCCGCCACAAGTGGCAACCCCATCGTCTAAACGAAACGAGAGCTAGCAGATATCACTTTCTTTATCCTGAACCGTTCTTGTGACAGACCGGCTGTCTAAAGCGCAAACTAAGCGCAAAGTAGAACGCTGTACCCATAGTTATGGCACGAAGGCGACCGCAGCTGATGCCAATGTAGCTCGTAAGTGAGAAAGCTCGTAAAGGAATTGTTCTCGCAACTGAACGTGCCCGCCAGTAAACACGAATGCAATTTAGAGAATTTCCTATCGTGAAAAGCCTATCGTGGCTCCAGCGAGAAGGAGTTCCCTCTGATTTTTTTGGTTGAGGCGCACAACAATCAAAATATCCAAAAATATTTGAGTGAAGAAAGGGAAATATAAAATAAAATTGTTGGAAATTCGTTTAAATAACGTCCTAATGAGAGATAATCAGGACATACATTCATTTGTGCACGAAATTATGATCACGAACTGTAGTGCAAGATTTGAAAACCGAGGCCTTTACGTATGCATTGATACGGCATTGATGATGAAAGTACCTTTGTTGACCCAAAAATGGCAAATCAAATAAGCACAAAACGTCGTTTCCACTCCCAAAGTTCCAGGCATATAACTCAGTAGTATGCTTTATAGTACTTCAGTTACAAAAACCTTAGAGCGCAATATCTATACAAAAGATGTGCTCAATTTAAGATAAAACAATAATTAAGGGACATTAAAAAATATTAGCAGATAGCAAGAAAACCTTTCCATATTAGATGGAGTCTAGGCGCACGATAAGGGCACCGCCCTAATCGATATCTGGGCTGATCAGTTAGTAGCAAGCGGCGTTTGACAATTCATAGAACTAATTGAAATTACTCATGGGCTAGTAACCTGCGTGATAGATCGGGCCGATTAAGTCTCGAAAAATAATAAACTGTACGTTCTTGCCATGCAGAACTAGACTTTGAGGCGTCGTCAACAACATCAGACTTGACCTATGACAATAGAGGTCAACAAAGCGAGATATATCAGAGCTAATGGCTTGGATATGTGCTTGGTTCTTCCAGTTGACTGGAATGAGCTCCATTGCCTTGCAACGCATATTATGAGGAATGGGTTTACACTGTATAAGAAAATACAGTGTATACACATTTATTTTGTCTGGCCTTCTTGCTAAATTATTCACTTATTGACAGGGCCGATTTTGTTGCTAAAAGGTAATGAGCTAATTTCTGCTGCTTGTCTGTTGTAACGAAAAACATTACAGATAATAGATGACATCGTCTGCAACCGAGTAGGTATCCCCGCTAGACACATTCGCGGATGGTAAACTCTAATGATATATTTACGCATGCAGATGAATGTCTACGATATCAAACGAGATTTACAAGAGCACGCCACGCTTTTATTGAGAGTCATTTCATAGAAATCTTTTAGGTTCTGCGCGGAAGGATCATCAGGGTTTTACTTGGTCAGAACTCTAAAACGACTAAAGTTCTCTAAAGTTAAAAAAATGTGCATCGCGTCGTCACTGCGACTTTAGCCTTGCATATACAACGACCCCTATTGGCAGCGACTTTTATTTAAGTTTTGCTGCGCCGTTAGGTTAAGCTGAACTGTTTTATGACCCTTTTGGTTTTGATTTCTAAGTTCTGCCGTTGGATCCGTTAGAGCCGTTAGAAATCTACAAAGCACGGTGCAACGGTAACATAGTAAACCACGACGGATGTTCCTGCGACACTCTTGTATATCTGAGTTCTAATTGTTTTAATGTTCTGTTCTTACTAAGGTGATGCCGACGCTTGTTTTTATTGCATGGCTCATTTTTAAGCGCTCTTGTTTTGGCAATACATCCAGTATTTTTTTACGACCTTCAAAGCTGCTCCTGCTATAAATACCGATTTTAATAACTAGAGAGTCACGTATAGTGGGCATTAAGGCTTTTCGTTAACACATAGTTAATTTAATCTGCTCCAGATGCGACAAATTTATTTACGCCTTCACTAAGGCTAAAGTGGGCCTTAGAAAAAATACTTAGCTTCATAGACCTAGCTTCATTCACGTCGAAGCGAGTAAATTAGGACTAAATGTTCTCAGAAAAGCTTGTTTTTATCATTATTTGCACGAGAATTCAACAAGTGCATATTTTTTAATGAAATTTTCTTCATACATTCTTACTCGTCTAGGTTTTATATATGTTACGCCTTGTACTCACTTGTTTTTATCTTACATATAGATAAAGACATAAATATATATTTAAAAAAGAATTTCATGAGCTATTGAGCACGTATTATGTGCCAGACAGATTAACATTCTCTCAGTTTTTTAGCAAGGAAGAAAGAGGGAAGATTCTTTGCCAACTTTCACAATTTGTTTAATTTGGTTTTATGAACAGAAATATGTATGTAGTATGCAAACACTTGCCACGCCTTGTGTTTTCTATATGGCAAATAAAATATTGCTTTTTCTGATTTATGCCTAAGTGATGCCTTTATACTTTGACACTACCGAATTGAATGTTCATGAGAAGACCATACGGACATCCAATGGGTATGTAATTGCCTGTGCTGTAAAAATTACGCCCAAGATGTCTTTCATGAATGCTCGAGTTGGTTATTGTTGTTGCTTTCGTTGTGTGTCATTTGTTGCTGTGGTATTGCCTACCGTTTCGGATTACTGGGAATCTGTGGCTGGCTGGCCATTAATATCCCGGTGGACCACTTAGGCAGCGACGATGTCGAAGAAACAGAGAGGGATTCGGAGTTAGGGGTTAGAATATGTGCTAGCTACACCTGCCTTTGATAGCCTGCTAGATGGTGCCCTCTATAAGTAAGCGCCAGAGCAGCTGCCTGCCATTTTCAGTTACTCTCTTTAACCCCCCTTAGCATTACCTTCCCATTCCGGACTCCTGAAGAAAACGGCTTCTAGGGTAAATATTTCCATACTTTCCTTTTTACTGACAGGTTGATTGCAAAGAGCAGCACTTATATACATATGTATATTATATTTTCTTATTATAAAGTCGGAAATGTTTCCGCATTATTTCGAGCAATAAGAATTTAATATTTTTAATGCATCTTTGCTCGTTCTGGGCATTTGTCCTTAGCGTTTACACCATTTGTTTCATCCGAAGACTAGCTCCGCTAACATAAATTCAAATACTGCAGTGGCAAATCGAGAAAAACACCTGCTGCAATTTAGATTGTTTAGCAGATACAATGGAATTGTCGGTAAACGTTCTATGTATTCTATGTAATGTACTGTTCTCTTCGAAGTATTTCCGGGAAAATGTGTATATAGTTCACGCCTGTCCGCTTCAAATGCTTGGGATCCTGAAACTGTTAATCGTCGATTTGTCAGAGGATAGCTTTTCAGCAACCTAGATGTTCGTATTGGAATAGCGTGTCCCACGCCACGATATTCCAATTTTGGACGACAAGGTAATGCAGGATAGGCTAAATAGCCAGCTGGCGAAAACGTTAGATGAACCGGATCTGGATTGCTGATAGCCTTGAAACCGTAATGGGAGTTTATGTTGAGACGATCTGTGTCTGTGATAAATGCGATGTTAGTCAGAAATCAAACGGTTGTAGTCTCCCCGATTGTCGTAGTGGAGTAAGGCAACAGCGATGAAAACCTTTGCTAACCGAGAAAGAAATCAAGTAGATATACTGCCAAAAAAGGTGTGGTGATACATTAATTGGATGTTGAAAGCTTCTTGGTGGCACATACTCTGTGATACACATTTTCATCCATATATGCATACACATGGACATATCATATTTCATAAAATTCTACTAAGAAGAGATTCAAAACACCCCACTTTCTGCTACCGTCTAACCTAATAGTGCCGCTGCTAATTTTTCCTGCCTATTCTCACTATGGGTAGAAGTAGGAATTGTTAAATAGCGAATGTCTTTTGCTTACTTGAGTGCGAGATCGGGTCATTTCACCAGCTGTGACCTTTCAGCAAGGAGCTGAACGGTCAGCAGCTGCTTAGCACTGGGGCACCTGTTTTGGCACATCGGGAGAAACCTTACTTTAGACAAGATAACGAAGCCATATATTAGATAATTAGGTTCATAGGAACGCCCACTAAGATCTGGTTTTTTGATTTTGTTATAGCCGCCTGTTAACTTGCAATAACCCGCACCAGTCTTCTGGGAGTACACGACAGTGCCTGGTTTAATTATTATATAGTGGTCTATATTGCAAAGGCAGGCTGCAGCTGAATTCATTACATCGCATACATCCATAACAATCTTAACATGTGAGATTTGAAACTCTACTATAAAAGTGTATCTGCGCCCCGCAGTTGCGCACTGAAAGCATAGGTTTTTTATATAGTGGATCCGGGTCGTTTCACTGGATACGTCTTCGAAGATTTTATTTGCAGAAGTCTGATAAGACTCTATTTCGGAGCTGAACCTGCCTCCATATTACTTTAGGATCATAACGCTTGTTCTACCGTAAGAGGAATATACCTATGGTTGAATCGTTTTTGCCGCCTGTGCTCAACTGAGTACGAGAACAGAGTACCTACGAATATTAACAATGAAATTTCTGTAATTGGATGCATGTCATTAGACATTAATCCCGTTACTTCGATCAACAGAAGTTCGCAAAAAAGAGAGCAGTTGAATAATGACGTGTGGTACCTCGTCTAACTCAAGCCTAGTGACTGGCGATTTCAAGTCTAGTTCTTAAAAATGAGATTCGAATATAATGAAAACGTGAGCGTGACGGAAAACAATAATAAGATGCTAATGCTGAAGTCCCAGCAACGACGCACTACCCATAGTTTAATGTATATGTTTATAAATCCGAACAATGTAATGACTTATTTGTAATTTTTCGTGTGACCATCGTTTACTTCACTACAGACACGGGCACTTGTCTATGTGCAAGTCATTAGGTTTATTCAGCAATTTATTGATTCAACAAACTCAACTTATCGAACACAAGTGTGATTGACCTTTTAACAAAGGACTCTTCGTCGTGCGAATTTGCGTACATCAATGCTATTCGCTGACGTTCATGCACATGCATGATAACTACGGAGGTACTAGCATGTTGCCGTTCAATATAGAAAGTTCTAAATCATTCCTGCACATTAGCGATCTGGATCCGAAGCTTGAACGATATACATAAGTACTTCGATTGCAACCCTCTAAAAAAAATAGACTAGACGTACCCTTTTACGGGTGTTCGGCCAGTAATTTATAAACGATTACTAGTTATTACTAAATGCAATTGATAAACTCGCAGCTGCAATAAAAACAAAAGCGTCATGTCCCTCTAGGTGTCCAACCCGAAACTTCGAAACCGAAGACATGGTATGTTGCTATAAGATTGCATTCAATATGTTACGAAGGTGAAGATTTATGCGACCTTCCCTAGGCTCGACAAAAAGCGGTGAAACGTTCTTCTGAGTAACGTGCGTGTCTTGCTCTGCTTGGCTTTCGAGGATCGTCGCTTATCACGACGCGCGCGGTGAGTGCGCGTTGAAATTGCTAACTGATTCGATTGATAGTCGGATGTTGTGAGGAACCGTTTATGAGTTTTTAGGGTCGCCATGGAAGCTGCGTTAACTTGTTTATGAGTTTTATGAGAGGCAGCAGTCGAGGACAGGCAGTCAACCAAAAGTTCAACCTCATTTCGATAACAAATGTGCTCAATGTTTAGCGAGTAAAGTCTTGAAAGGCGCCAAACATTTTTAATAGAGCATAGTACTGGACGCATAGTAGGCGAGAGTGAGTCAGAATTCATAATAAAATACCAGGTAATATCATAATAATACAGTAATATCATTTATAAGCGTTTTTCAAGGTAAATTCATAAAACTATTTAGACATTCATCGCAAACGGAACTGAGAAGACTGAGACGCTCATAGATAATCTACGGAGTTCTTATAAGATGAACACACTATGCGCAACAATACTATTAATTACTAGGTAATGTCACAATTTCTTGTAAAGATTAATCACCGGGCGAGTTTGCTTGCCGAACGTTTTGTTTTTATCCTTTTACTACATAAATCCCTCTTATCTTCTTGCTGTTGTTTCAAGTTAACTTATGAGCAAGGCCCTATAAGGAGCCATTGCCAATATAACTAAGTCAAAAAATACATTTGACGAAAATAATTTTAAAGGGCGCTCACCTAAGGCGAGGTTTGTTCAAAGCTTCGTCGCGCAGTTCTACGAGGACAAGATGCTGCACACTGACGACATTCTGTTATCGTAGTAAAGTTAGTACCTTTCCCCTTTTACAAACAATTGCAGTGAGCAAACGGAAGAGTGCCCGGATGACATCGCTGTCCAGCGGATATGAAGGCATCATCAAAGGGTGAGGGAAAATATCTCGGTCCCCTCGATGAAACGGTTCGACAAGTTTGATGCCCGCGATTGCACAGGCTAGAAATTTGACCGTTATTGCTGCTATTTAATGACAAATCCTGCATTACTTCGTATTGATTGTATATACGCCAGTGGTTATTACCATATTAGCTTGATACTCACATAGACAGCAGACTGCATAAACAAGGCAAAATACATTTTAATGTGGTAAGAGGACTGTTCTAATAGTTAACCGAGCGTAGGTTTCCGCACGTCTAATTCGAATCCATATTCGCAAACATGCTCGCAGAATTCACCCAACGGATGAGCTAGGGATATGCCCAGTGAAAGCAAACGCCGCTGCTATTGGCAGGCAGGTACTACGCGTGCGTGCAAAATCCAAACGAGGAAAAGAAATTGTGTATTGATAGATTCAGATTTTAATCAATTCTTTGGTTTGTGAACGTACCTTAGAACGATGATGAGTCGGTTAGACTCTACAGCTGAGTGTTGTACATGCCATGTCTTTCAGTACAACCAAAGTGGTAAAGAGAAAAGCCTGAAACGGCCAGTCTTATTCACCAGAATTGTTATGTGATGGTTTTCGCTATACGTCGTGTCTAAGTTTCAATAAGGATGCTAATGGTATGAGTTTGGTAGTTGCGGCCGATCTAATCACGACTAGGTGCTGCTGAGTTATGCAAGTCTATAGGGTAACGTGTTCTTTTGAGAGCGGATTCGGATTCGTTTGTTATGAATGTGACGTTTTCATTCTATGTGAAAGTGACCCTTTACTGGCTTCAGTCAAAAGTATTCATTGCGCTTGAATACTTGGGCGTCTGTAATGTCAAATCAATACATAAAGTTCAATGCAAAGTTGTTTTACAATTATTTCCTGTCTAGTTTGAAGGCTAGGAATATTATTTGAATTTACCATGCAAAAAGGATTTTCGCAAATATCGAAAAGAACGTGAAGCGATTATACTGAACCTTAAGGCTCAAAAACTTCGGCTACACTTGCTTTAGAAAACTGCAAACGTCGTTTACTGACTAAGTGACTATTGAGAGAATGACTCTTTATGACCATGTATTTATAGGAAGATATCACTCCGAAAGTTGCTAACGTCAACAAAAGTACTCATACGAAGCTGTCTCGTAATTGGTTCAGATTTGTCGAGCAGTCTTAAACACTGTTGCCCATTCATTTTCAAACCTATGTTATCTACTCAGCTCGCGAAAACTTTTTTGATGGGGGCAGACTTGGTCTTGGACTGCGACTTGGTCTGCCTCTTATGTGCTTGGCGTATCGTGGCGAATCTGCGAATTGAGAACACGCATTACGTTCTACACATACATCTCTTCAACCGTATTTAGGATTCTTTATCTTGAAGAAAGAAGAATTGAGCGTCTAGTGACTCTCGTATGGTTGTGTTTCTAACTTTTTTACAATCAAATTTTCAACAATCAAATTTTAGCGAAAATGTAGATTATATAAAGAATATATAAATCCTGACTCGTACAAAGCGATTTTTAGCATATAAAGCAAATCTCCCGTCAGAAGCCATGGTTAAATTTTATTCATATTTTTAATTTGGCTCGTGGGTAACAGCAAACGCTTCGCTAATTCTCTCATTGTATACGATATCCTGCTCGCTCATCATGTGCTGCAAACCACTTCAAGTGTAATTTATCTAAGCTTCTGATATCTGCCAGTTTCCAGGCCAAAGAGCAAGTGCTTTAGATGGAGAGCCTTAAATGGATGTATTTGCTGAGTTTTCTTAATGCTTGAACATATTTCCTGGAGCGTGGAGCTTCCTTACAGCGGGTAATAGACAAACAAATATCGCTAAATTATTTTTACCATTTAACAAGTAGAGTTATATGTTTGCGCTTTCCGCCTGCTAAGTGGATTTCGCGAATATAAGGCGAAATAGATAACTTATTCACTGTTATTTTCTGCACCATTTGCTTTAATCATTCATTGAAATACATACATAGTGAGTGGTTTAAAAGTACATTTTCCGTCTCTTCACAGCGCGTATTGTTTGGTCGTGAACTGATCTGGTGACGGTTCGGTGATTTCTATGCCACTGTTCCTTCGGAAATATATTTCTCACTTCTTTCTAATAAAGGCCATTCATGGCGTGTTATCACGCATTCTAGTCCATTTTCATTGCGACGACATCCCCTATCTTGCTGCTAAGTGCCCTTTGGTGTGTGGCATCAAGTCATAGATCCTGTCCCGTGCCGTCTCGTATACCAGCTGATCTAGTTCAAACTATTATTTTACTACTCTTTTAATCTATTTGGGTACGCTCCCTTTCCCAATTCTACAGCATATGTTTTCCTGGTTGACCCGTTGTGCGGTGTAATATGGTCAGTAGACCTTTCGGACGGAGTCTTGTGTTTTACATATTCTACTACTCTTTTTGGAGATGGCACACGTCGACACGGATTTTCAATTTCCTCCTGATACGTTTCCAGCGACTCCCAAAAAATGATTAGCCATCCTCTCGTAGGCTGAGGGGCATTACCGAGTCAAGTTCTGTCGCTATTCTTCAAACCCTGCTCGCTTCGATGATCTCTCCCATCGTTGTTTGAGGCACGTCTTCGTCTCCAACCCGAACTCCAGCCTGGGCCGGAGCAATCCCTTCGTTATTTCTCACGTGAAATTCTCGAGCCGTTTTGTTCTGCCTCCTTCACATTACGAAACGTCTGCTCGGACGTCTCACTCGACGTCGTCACATCATACATTCCGTTTCTTTAATCCACCTAATAAGTGCGCTCAGCCTTTTATAAGCCGGCTTGAACTCATCGAGTCTTTGTCGCTGCTTATCCAACATTCCCCCTAAATAAGATCAATCGTAAGCATACCTAACCTTACCTAAATATTAAATATTTTTAAAGCTGACCATCAGCCAACATTTAACGTCCACGGTAGCAGTTTTCTATTTTATCTTTTTAAGAGCTGACCATCAGCCAACATTTAACGTCCACGGTAGCAGTTTTTGCATACGTAAGACGGATCCCATATAAATGTAAATGTGCACCGGCGGGGATCGAACCCGTGCACCTACGTGTTTCCTCCAGTCGTAAGGCGCACCGAATGCACCAAGCCACCGAGCTCGACGTACCGAACCTTACCTGACCCAGCACAACCGACCCACCAAAGGCTTTGTCGGCTATCAGATTTCCTTTGACAAAGCTTGAGGTTGCGCTACGGCAAAGAGTAAAGAACACGAAAAGGAAGTTCATAAAGATACATTAAAGGCGCCAAGACCGCCCCGTCAAGACCTCAAAGCTACGTTTAATCTGACGCAATGAAAAAAACATCTCTGACTGGAATCTATTGGGACCCGCCTGGTCCTTAGCTTGAACTGCTTTTTGCAGTAGGTGAAGCAACTCAAAGTACAAATAGAGCTGAACGTAAGACGAGTCTACGTCAGCGTTAGTCTACTACAGCCTTCCGAGCTGCCTGTGAACACAGACTAAAATGACGTGTATTTGAGCCTGCTTAAGTTACATCCTCGTCATGTTGTAGATACTTTGGTCTCCTGGCATGGGCTTAGCAGTCTTTGATTGAACACGATAGTCATAATTGTCTAGATTTCGAGGCTTGCATTGGAATAAAGAGGACACTTGCACGACACTTGTTTCAGGAAGCCTTCCGTGGAAACATTGGCGCTTCTTCTTGTCAGAATTTCGATCCGAGTGCACACCTCGCAAAACCAGTTAGTTTTTTATATCTCTTACTTGTGACGCATCGTTTAGCAGAATGTCCGAGCGCATTGTTCGGCTGCCTGACTGTGTCCTGTGAACTAATTCCAACAAGCAATTAAGCTATAGCCAGTAATTTTTTTCTTGTATGAGTGTAGTGTTCCGTAGGATGTGGGAATTACAATCGTGTTTTACAGTAAGCTTAGCCTAACAGGCTGGTTCTAGATATCAATTAATGTAATTTGAGTTATGCAAGCTCTCACTCCTCTCCTCCGTTCAGCTATCGTTACATACCAAAACGGAAATAAGTTATACATATAGAACCCAAAAAGGATAAAGGCTAAAGGATAAAGAATAAAGGACATTACTTGTGATAATTGTAACCCTGCACGCAATGACTAATAGATTGTTACGTAATGGCGGAAATTCGAATGCATTTGAAAATGACGGAAGAACACGTGCGATCCGTCCAATGTGGGAACGAGATTTCACAATAGGATACTCTGATGACATGAGTAGATTTTTTAACGTTTTAAAGAGTTAAAAGTAGTTTTTTTCGATAAAACCATGGGTTTTTGCCTTTTTTAATTAGGCATCACAAAATTCTGTAAGTTCTTCAAACATTTGATAAAATCCATTGTGGTTGAGATGTTGTTCTTTGTGTTAGGAAGCTGGCATTGCGCACATTTTTGAAATCATGGAGAAAGAATAGTATTAAAAAACGAAATGGTGTACAAATAAAATTGAACGGATATTTCACTTGGGACTAACCCACAATAAAATTCACAGACGTAGGAACATAAGAAGTGTCAAAAATAACCATGAAATTTTTGGCTTTTAATCGATTAACGAATGGTTGTGTACATTCAGCGTAAACAATAGCCTTACTAACCATGTTATGATTAGTTATGTCCTAGTTCAGACGGCCTCGATTACCTGCGCTACCATTAGAATTAGAGCAGCCTACAGACGAAACAAATTATTAAACTCGTCGTCATCCGCGTCAAAGCCAGTAACACAAAATGTATATACTCTTAAAAAAATTGTGTTTTTATCCTCGCACAAAAACCAACAATATTTTTCACTAAACTTTTCATAAATATCATGTGTTGTATGAGTGTCAGTGCGACTCAAAAGAAATATCTCTTACAAATTATATGTATCTTTAGAAACTAACCAAATTAAATTATAATTGGCATCACATGGAGCAACGGTATGTCAAGTGGTCATGAGCAATTTCGCTTGGGTTGCCCACTGTCTTAAATCCGATTAATATGTGTTAAAAGCGTATATATTGAGTCAGGAGTCCAGACTGAGGGAAAATATACGTACCATAAGGCGCAATGTATTATACTGGAAGTGGAGAACAGATTCATGCGTTTACAATTATCGTGCATTTCGTAGCGTGGAATTTTCATCTAAGAGGGGGCATATGGCTGCTTTGAAGGGTCGGCCCACTTAGATTTGACTAAGTTCGTCGATCCCGGTAACCACCTACATTGCGTGTGCCTTGTGATTAAAGGACAGATTCCTATAATGAGTTACTTCTCCTGACAACCGCTCGGGATTCAAATGAGGTATCTTTCTTACAACAGTAGTGTCATTCAGTCTGGCCTTCAGTGACCGCACCGCTACTTATATTTGGGTGAAGATTCGAAGATTTTCATGTAATCATCGACTTGGATAGCCCTATATAAAATTAGTGTTTAGCGTCTATGTAGCAGGAATTAGTGTTGTGCACTGTGCATATTTAGTAAGTGCGGTAATGAATTATTTTCCTGGCTCTAATGGATGTTTGAGATGCTTGTGCCACATTTGTATCACTGTGTAAGTGCACACCCGAAATTGCAGAGTCGCGCCCCCTATTATTAGAGCTCTAACCGCAGCAAGCAGTATTACTTTGTGCGGCTTCTGTTATCGATGGAGATTGGTCAGGTCTCTGGATTGCTTAGCATAATCATCCTACCCGCGATAATTTTTTTGCCGTTGACATAATCACGTGGAAGCGTTTCAACTAACCAAACACTTCTCTTTCTAGTCGCCTCAACCCTAAAGGGTATTGACGCTACAAAAGGTGAAGTAATTTAGAACTTCTTGTCTCGTTACTCGCTAGCAAACGTGGAGATTACAAGAGTTTATTACTAGGCGTTGGAGTTCACAGAGCTACAAGGCATTCTACAAGGCAAAAACTTCAATCTTCTATGAACACTTGTATCCTAATCTTGAACACTTTGTATCCTAGTCTTTTCGGGAAGCTACGCTAATTAAAATGTGGTCCGATTATGAAGGTATCAGTATCATACAAGACTGGCCATAACATGTAAAAATCATACTGGCCATCCAGTACAGAATAAATGGCTGCTGTGGTCGTAATCATTTTAAAGTTAGCCTGTGATATCGGTCGAACAATTTGTTTGGATGCTTCTAAAATCTGTGCTTTGTATATAAAATATTTTGCCAGTCACTCAAAAAGCTCTTAAACATTTTGTCAATTTTAAAATCTGCTCGAGAACGACGTCTAGCTATTGAAGACTGCAGAGCACTTGACTTCTCCACACGTAACCGCATTAATTAGATATTAGTTAGTTTAAATTAGTACCGCTATAATAGCTTTTGTCCTACTGAAAAGTGATGTCAGTAAAGTGGCAAGCAATTTTGCTAGACGACAGTGTAAGTGCCTCGATACTGTTGCAACCATTGTTTTGCATTGGAGCCGTCGTCTAAGCAAAGCTATTCAGCGTTCGTCAAAGTTAAAAGCACGTGACTTTTCTAAGCTAGGACGTAGCGATCCGCTAAGTCTTACCGTTGCCATAGAATAACGGCGGAAACCTTATACTGTAAAATTTGACATTTTTTCCTCGTCCTTTTTATATTCAGCCGTCTGCAGCAAAAATTTATGGCTAGCCAATATCGCTCACCTTTGAAAAAAGAGAGAAAATTTGTAGACAGAGAAAACGAAAAGGAGGCGAAGGCCATTTTGTTAACCAATTCTACCCCACTGCCTGAAAGGTTTCTAGAGGACGGGCAAATAATATGCAAAGAAAAATTATTGTGGGCAACAAATTAAAAACAGTCCAAAATCTTACCGACAAAAATATATACAAACCGAGAATGACTAGTTTCGTGCAAAAATTATATTTTATATTCTGTTTTGAAAAAATACTGCTGGGCAGTCTGAAAACTTTTGTCCATGTCATACAGCCTGCCTTGTAGAGGAATCTCAATAGGAGCATTTGACGCTTAGAAACTGCATTCAAGCACCAGGAGTTCACTGGCTTGGAAAAGTGTTATTGTATTTATCGTTAATAGCGGGTATATTTTCTCATCATCGTTTGTCTCACATTTCCATTTCGCCATAGCGCGTTGTTGCTGTTACTTGAATTTGCACGGGCGCATGTCGTAGAAAGCGAGATCAGAAATTGGTATATTATTCAAATCGAATTCCAAAATCTTTTCCGGTCAACCTACTCACCAAATTTGGGACAGAAGGAAAGTTCCCACTGCTACCTATTTGCCAGTTCTTTTATACCTAGCACCAGAGTCAGTACGAAGGACACGCGGACCGGCCTACAAAAGTAGACTAATATCTCTGAAGCTAGTACGAGCACGTTTGGGACGGATGTGAAAAGTAGAGCACTTCATATCTTTCAATAGCTCGACTGTTTAACTTTCACAAAGCTGTCACACATGGCGTTCTGAGTGCTACGAAACGTACGAAACGTGCCAACTAGAGACTTGAATGAAATTATGAAAGCGGGAACGAGAACAGCCATTTTATTTCAGCTGCTGTGGCTGAATTTGGCTAGTCTGATGTCGCAGAGCTAAGATGTATTTATGACAGTTCCTTCGTCATAGGACTTTGGAAACGAACACACAGACCGGCCGTCGCTGAAAATGAGAGATTCGCATGCACACCCGGGACGCCCAATCGAATGGAGGTGGATTTGTATTTTTCGTTTACCAACAATAAAAAGGTTACAACACTTGTTAACAAAGAGTGAGCGAAAAAACGGAAGAATAGTTAACGTGTTTGAAAAATATCTTTACCTTGACTCGACGAACATCGAATCATGCTGCAGACAAAGTTATGTATCTAATATAGCAGTTGTTCTCATGGAGCGCATGCTTGGTCGAGATGACCAATCTCTCATCTAAGTAAAAATCGTTTTTGTGTTCTGCATGCCTTCCGTAGCTTCTAAGCTTCTGGGTTAGAACATCAACTTTCTCGACTGATCTATTACAAACGTGCATCCTTTATACGTCAGAAAACAAGCAATTAAGGCAGCCTTGTGTTATTTAATGTACTAATTAAATTAAATAAATTTCGTTAAATAATTGCGCTTGTTTGTGAGCTGTTCACGTGGCGTAAACAGCGCAATGCCAGCATAGCAAATACAGAAATATTCTTAATACAGCATAAATAGCTGTACCTTAGAAAAAAAGGTGCTTGGCTGTGTGAGAATAACTGTTCGTCGTTAATAAAACATGTTAGCTGTATTGGTTCAATGGAATCATCAGAGATAACATTAGCTATATATCGACATGAAACGAAAATACACAAGGCTGCAGGAAAAAACAAAATGGAAAAATTAGGTAGCTTTTACTGAGACTCGGGTATTCGTAGCTGGCGCGAAAGCCCTCATTTTTGCCTTTCCATGGCAAAGTAATTTACTCACTTATCTGCGTCAAATGAACATGTGTAGATTAGACCAAGTAACGAATGCGTAGAAATAAAGGCCATTCAAAGCCAGTTTTCCATAATCTCTTTTTCCTCGTTCCTTTAGTTAGAATGACGTAACGTGACACGTGCGCACTCGACAGCCATACCGTTCTTTAAAGCATTGCACGGCTGACGCTTTTATGTCCTTATTGTATATTTTGCTGAAAACATGCATTATTTTTCTGTCTTTTTTTAATGGAAAACATTTTTTCGTGAACGTAATAATCTTGACGCTTTAATTTTTCAATCTTTTTTCTTAAAAAATGAGAAGTCCTCGCAATCACAAGGCCTTAAAGTTTCGCATAGGACGTTCATAGGGTCTCCATATGTAATTGTTACTCCTATTTCTAGATTTTATCTTTGCTACGTTTTTAAATGGTGTATCGCGTTAATTGCATATGGATCGAGTACAATGAGGGTGATCCCCACCTTACTATACAGAGAACAATAGAAAAACGTAACTTTCCCAGCTATACAACGTAGCTGCAATGTAACGGCTTCATTGACCGCTTTGGTCATTTACCACAACAGAGCAAAATTTTTAAATGATAAAACTTATGGTTGGGCCACTAATATTGTTGCCAAAATTAAGGGCTTAGGAATACGTCATACATTACGGTTGATCCATGTTTCTCTGGCCGCGTTAATGTTTTCATCGTTAGGCACTGCGAAAGGACACAGTGACGCTTAAGTGAATTAGTGTGCAGTCTTCAACCGAGGTGACAACGACCGTTTCAAAACTTGATGATATTTGCACGTATTCATATTGATTAGCGAGTCATACTCGTAGTTAAAGCTGTTTTAAAAAATCGTGTGCCGCCGTAAAACCTAATGCACGACAGTATGGCAGATCTTGACAAGGCACGATGCATATCTAAAAATCTGCCATCTGCGTTTCTGTAACTGTACAGCTGGCGCTTGTCAGTTCGAATCTTGGTAGTAACATATGCCGTTTATATTCTTCGTGTGCGTATGGTTTTCGACATAATGCGGACGCGGTTCTAGCTTAAAATTGGGAGAGTCAGAGCGTTTCAAGTTAAACCCAACCCTTGTTATGAGGATAAACACGAGTAACAGACGCGAATAGTCAAAAATTGAATCTTTCAAATTCAAGGAGTTCGCCCTACTCTTTCTCCACCATCGGTGATGCCTCAAATACTGCGAGTGAGATCTGTTGAATGCATTCCCTTGTTTGTCTCGCCGTCATGTTGGGTAATCTTCTACTCACTGCAAAATGAACGTCAGATAGAACTAGCCGTTATCATGTCTAGACTGAGTACATTCTGTGCCTAAAACATGCACTATGCATTATGTGAGAATGCTAACGAGAATATGGCCAATCCCTGTCGTAAAGCTGCCTTCGTTACCGCTACAATTAATGTTTTACATAACCTAAAATTCCGGAAAATGTTGTCTGCTGGGCAACTAGTACAATAGCAATATTTTCGCAGTTTTAATTAGTTAAAAACATTTAGAGGGATAAAATAAACGTATTTCGTTGACACATTTAGTAACATATACCTGTATATTCGAATTTCTGGACATGTTTTAGATCACTTCGATCATTTGCACCGGCACAGTCCGGTGAAAATTCAACAATCTCAGTACGAATAGTAATGTATTGTTCCGCGCTTCGTATCAGGGATGAAATTTTTACGTTGATAGAATCCACAAAATGCGCGACCATGTCAATGTATTTTATCGTCGTAAGGATGCCGTGTATCAGACAATGTTTTAGCCTGCCTATTCAAGTTATAACACCATTTTAGTCCTATGGTGCTCCTCGTTAACGCTGCACAAAAAATGCGTTTTGCATTGTCTCTGCTCATAGGCAGGTGCTTGCGCCATGTTCCCGATAATCAAGCAGAAAATGTTGCACAAATACTTACACAGGGTAAGCAATTATTGTGATTAAAAGCTGTTTTTACTTTGCGTATATTATACATGTGTGTAGTATGTAATAAATAAGTTACCGCAGACACATTTCAACAAGACTTGGGTTGTATGGC
>MNPL01033397.1:143-11053 GCA_002081605.1 Tropilaelaps mercedesae | reverse complement strand
TATATATATATATATATATATATATATGAACGCACATATATATATATATATGAATAAACTGCACTACTTTAAGGAAACTTCACGCCCACATGCAAGGCAAACATCTCAAGACATTTCATCAGGTGCCGACCAATTGTCAGGTTATACCCAAACATAGTTCTAACATTGATGCTTCTGTGGATCAGTTCGTACAATGAATACAACAGTAATATCCAACAACTGAACATATAGAAAAACTTGCAAGCGTGAGTCAGCACCAGAAAAGAGGGGTAATTCGTTGACGGTGTGATAATCTTCCCTTCTCTACCTTAGGCTCAATTATTTTGAGCCTGGACGACACAATGAATATTGTTAATAATATAAATAGAAACATCAGAAGCCAGTACTGTAATGACGATGCGTTATAGTCACGAGACAAACGTGTAATATTATGATCGAAAAATCCACGCGATTGTCGATATTCGATTGCCACGTTCTGTAAACCGCCATTGACACCCTACGTCAGTTGATAAATCCGGGAGAAAAGCAACTATTTGTTTTGCAGTGTATCGGTTCTCCCACGTAGACACCTCAAAGATGTATCCGTGTATCGCCGATGAATAATAGCCATGTATAAGTAAACTTATTTCTGTGTGCACTTGGTGGATGTCAACCGTCCTTGCGCTGATGGAGGGAATAAATTCAGGCCTTTACATATTTTTCTGCCATGGGATGGGTTCCTGGCCGTCTCTTTAGTCGCCAGAGCTACAAAATGTCACCTTTATCCTTTGCGTCCGTCCTTCGTGGTCGAACGCGTTGCCTACATCGAAATGAATATGGAATGTTTTCGCTTTCGCTGGCGTATGGCGACGGTTGAAATACCACTAACTGACATCATGCAGATGTACTCTTCTGCATACAAATACTACCATCTTCAAGCATATAACCAGTACTAAAGGCCGCGATGATGGCAGCAGCATACCTTGACAAACTGTGTGTGTATGCTGAGCTCATAGCAAAATAATAATAATAATAATAATAATAATAATAATAATAATAATAATAATAATAATAAGGAACAACATACACCACTTAGCAATTTGTAGTAAATTTCGTACTCATCTCGTAGTAGTCAGTTTCGTTTCGTCCTCATATAACAGTAATAAAAATGATTCTAAACTCAAAAATCGCTCGCACAGATCGCAAGGACATTACAGAATGTCCTGCGTATCCAACGTCATTGATTCGCACTCCGATTCGTACTCTTACGCAAAGAGAAGGTACCGTGGCATTTTCTCCACAACGTTATAGTGGTCCCCGTCCAAGAGTCCAACCATCGAGCTAAAAGAAGAGGAATTCATGCCATTTCTGACAAAGAAACAGTTCTAAATTATATGAGAGAAAACCTGATCATTGACGATGACAATTGCGTGGCTTGACCAAATTGTCACTAACCAAACGTTTGTTCAATTTGGACAGTCAGTGCACTCGGTACATATTTTCATGTACCAATGACCACAACGTTCAACATCACCGTCGCAGCTGACACATATCGTAATCATCATCATCACTCCTAACGCGTATACTCTCTGGGTGAGTCCATAAATAAAATTGCTAAAACATATATAGCGAACAAATTAATGACCCTGCACTAATTACGAATACGTTTGCCAGCGGCAGCAATGGCCATTGACGCTACTCAGTCTGGCTATGAGAACTATAGACGCTTAAACATAACCACCATGTAGCAGCCATGCTTCTGATGCTCGTACCTAGCACCAGTAAGTCTCCCTCTCGCTGTTATTTGATACTATTTCTTTACATCGATGCGATAATACATTGTGGATGGGTATGCAGACGTCCACCGGCCCATTCTGAGCGACATGTAAGTTGTGTAGTAGTGCCTCGTATCACGTCAACATATACGGGGGAGCTCAGGCCTGCACAGCATCAATTTCAGCGCAATTTCCAGAGGGAGGAAGTGCTAGCGTCATTCGACTGGACGAGATGCATCCCGAATACGACGGCCACGCAAGTCGCAGCGAAAAACCGCCTGAAGGGAGAGGAGAGACGTTTGTTGGCACTAGCGCCCTTGACAGCTTCCTTTCGTGACCAGAACGGCAGACGGATGGGGACAGTTTGGCTAGAGAGCTGCGGATGGGACAACTAAAATGGCCCAGTGGACAGAGTGGACAAACGAACGGTTTGCTGGCTGGCGTATGCTGAACATCGTTGCGCGTTCTGAACGAGCGCAGAAATGTTGTTCCTCGCATAGATGACAGAGTTTCTCGGCCTCTACACAGACTTGCTCCTGTCTCCACGGACAGCGAGAACCTAGACAAAATGCGGAGCGCAACAGGCATTTCATTGGGTCGAGTGGCCTGTCATTTGTTGTTGAATTGGCGACAACAAAATGTCAACAAGTAATATCTTGCGCACGGAGCTGGAGCGCTGTGAAGTTCGTGGGGCTGGTGACACTCATTTTGCAACACGAAAAGGTAGCCTCACGGAACTCTTTTCAATTTCGAGCAGAAATTCATCTGCCAAACAGCTAACGATATACACTATCGCGATTCCTAGGAAAACCAAATGCCACTGCATTCAGCCAATAAAATGCTGAGATAAACACACTCCAAGGGCACAAATGCGTCAGAAACCATTCCAGGGTGCATCGTGGGATAGAAATCGACGACATGAACTGCACCGAACCCTGTTCTTAGGTACAATGAAACAACCGACGTAACATGTCTACACAGCCAGACTCAATCGTTTAGATTGTAAATAACGGTTGGGAAAACCTCCACGACCAAGCGAAACTTACACTCAGATTCTTGAGTTGAGAGGCACCGTTTGTGAGTTTTGTCGAAACGGTAGAGCGAAATCTCAGGGATTGTCGGTAGACATGTGTGGCAGTTGATTTCAACTCGTGCGCTCTGTTTCTTAGTCTTTTAGATTAGTAGATGGCAGTAATCGGGTAATAGATGGCAATCTTGTACAGTCGAGTGACTAATTTAAATCTAATCGGCTTGATAGCTGACTTTGTTTCCGTACTCGTCTATATAGTCACACGTCCAGAAATCAGTGAACATTCTAGTGATGAAATACATATATTCCAACTCGTTGGAGTCCCTATTGATTGAAGCAAGCCAAATCACATAACAAGTCGACGTTCTGATGTCAGCATCCATAGAGAAGTCGGAACGTTGGAGGCAAACGCAGGTCCAACGTCTGCCGCCACCGCCATTTCTGAAAATCGTAGTCATGACGAGAGACCCGGCCGGCTACCAGTACACCCCGGACTATGAACCTGCCGTTGGAGTCTGTTTTTTGTAGAGCAGACTGATGGTCTTCGTTGCTAAGAACTACTACAGAGCACAGCGTGGCCGCTACAAAACAAGCAGCCACAGCATTACGCCACCTCCTGGAAACCCTGGCTAGATAAAATGCGCCTTCCCGTTGTTCCGAGCTGTATACTCGTGCCAAAGTAGTGGCGGCGATGTCTGCGGTCGACGAGCATGTTCAGCAGGAACAACTCAAAATTCATGTTCGTCGTTTCAAGTAAACGAGCGATCGTGTGCACCGAGCGGGACAACGACCGTGAACCCCAACCGTGAAGGAGGAAGAAAAGGAGAAATGGTCTCGATGGGGATCAAGTGAGCCCAGGCCTGTCGAGAATGACTTCGCAAACCTTCCACCGCATAATGCCGGAAGACTCCTTTACGCGCGACGCCTTCTCTACGACATCTCTCTCGCTCGCTCGTTGTTATCCTTCCTAATTCTCTACGCTGCTATCAATATCCTATGACTATTACCTAAGCTTCTGCTTGCTTATTTTGTCTTCCCGTCTTTCCTTCCCTTCACTCGTTCAGTGTTTCGCTTACTAAAGCCATTTTTATCGAAAGCTCCACTAACCTAACAACTCTGCACCATCTGCCCGCCGCATCGGCCAGTGTATCCAGTCTCGAAACTCTCGATCGTGAGTTCGCGCCCGTTGAACGCGTTCGGCAAACGACGCTGAAATGGGGTAGTGGAGGTCGTTCGTTCGTGTTGAAGCATCTTGCCATCGAGCAAGAAGTGCTCGCTCCGTCGCGTCGAGAGAGGGAGCTCTGTTTGTAGACGCGCGCAGTGACAAACGCATCACATCTGTCGGTTTCGTACGGTTCAGCTTGTCTTGCAATTTGTTTGGCGAACACAAAGGAAGTTGCAAAAATTTCCCTTCAGAGGCCGTGTCGGGCCGTGTTTCTGGCGCCAGTGTTGAACTGATATTCGAGAGCTTCATATATATATTTTCCCTATTACTTGTGCGGATGTTCATGTGCTAGTTGGCACACACAGATTGTTGCGACCGCACGCGCCGTACAGATAAAAAAAAAAAGAACTACTCCCCCGACTCGCGAAAACTCCAGCAAATGGTAGCAGCGCTACAATCATGACACAGATAATGTAATAGTAACTTTATTACACACAGCTATTGAGCACAACAATGCCCATTTGTTGTGTGCGTAACTTGAGCGCTCGCTTTAAATAACTCACAATTTATAGACAGAAAACTTGCAAATAACTTCACCTCGTTGTCGGCCGATACCTAGTCTAGTGCTTTCGAAAAAATAATTGTCGTTTTCTGTGTTGAGGGCGTCCAAATGCAGCCATGGGAGATTTTTTTGAGCACTGTATTGTTCTGCTCTACATTGGCGGATAACAACTGCGGTTAGACGAACCTCTACAAAACGTGTATGTTTGTGTGAATAACTGCTCAGACATTCTTGGCCCGTGCCGATCCTTTGCATGGCATCAATTTCAAATCACGCCATCGCGCTCTAAAAGCTGGTCTTTGCCAGCCAGCCCTCTATAATGCTAATGATGCTTCCTCAACTACAATTCGAACAGCTGACGCTGTCAGAACGGCCGATAAGCCCCCTGCACGTTCGCGAGCGTGCCAGGACGACGAAAGGGGTATCATGAATAATATTGCGAAGAACTATTCCTGTTGCATTTAGCATAGATGCATGCATAGAACGTAATGAATTCGTAGGCTGAAATTCACAGAACATTTCCGCGGCCGATTCTCACACCGCAGTCGTTCCCTCACGGGCTATAGTTGGACGCTCGCTATCGACGCGAACGCACGCGTATGTGCAGGCGGTACATGCAAGTAGATAAGTTACGTAACAGGAAACAGACCTGCCGTGCATCTGAGTTGGTACAGATTGCCACTATGACGGTTGAAATGCATAATATATCGAAGAATCTGAATTTTACCGTGGGTTTCGTGCAGCTGAAATTCGAAGCCTATGCCTACGTCAAACAATTGAACTTATCGACTCCATTCACTCACGTATGGCATACAGCGATCTACTTCGTACTACGTAGACGAGAAGCGATTTTCCGATATGGTTGTTTGCGTTGTTGGTACCACGCGTCAGAACGACTGTGTCATTAGTCTGTGACCCCTGATACGATTGTCATCGATTACGTTTTCGTCATCCAGATTAATGTGGAACCCCACCGATACAGTAGCCTTTATTTCTTAGGTTTATAAATGCACTGGTATAGCTGCTGAACGTGCCAAAAAGCCTTCTTTTTCTGCTCAAATTCGTGAGCCCACACCAAAACGGTCGTCGAGTCTGTCTCATCTGCTTAGATTAATTTTGTTGCATCCGATTTTACTGCTGGCTTGTTCGACTAGCAACTGATAAGGCCAGCTCGTAAATTATCATCGTATTTTTCCCTTGAGATTAAACGATTAACAAAAGACGAAAGCCTTTAGCCGAAAGTCGTTTAATTGGTTATTTAATAGAGCGACTTTCGCGGGGTACCGTGTTTGGCGGATGCACAAGCGGAAGTACAAGAATACGCACACTCTGTGGTTTTGATGTCAGTTTCTGTGCAAAGAGCTTTCTTTACGTTCGAATTAGGCGTTAACAATAGAATTTACACGTGTTGTTTATTAATACATTTTGTGTTTTCAGGTGTGTTATCAGGTGAATAGAACGTTTTCAACGAATCTAAGAGCAGAGTTTTGCTAGAATATATAAAGACGTTTTCGTAAAGGTAAAAGGCATATTTGGATGGTTATTTAATCGTATTCAATATGAACTGAGAAATAATGGCTTCTAATAAGCACTGGATGGTGAATCAGCAAACAAACGCAAACAAACGCAAAAAGTCCCAAGCAATTCGCCTGATTAATCGGTCATGTCGACCAGCGAAGACTGTGACCACCATATGTAAACACTTTTTCTACTGGCGTTCGAACAGAAATTGGGTTTTGACAGCTCATATGAAAATAATAGTAATAATGGTTCACTTTGGCCCAATCACGAAATCTTAGTACCTTCTCGTTGTTGTTGTTCGATGTGAATTTCACAAGTGTAATTAACACACGTTCTTTGTAGTCACTGCTATTTGTCAATACAATCGTTTCAACGTCTTGCTGTTTTATCTTACCCCATCCGGAATTAATAACTTACGACATCGTAAATGCACCAACGGCAAGTCAAATTTTTCGTGGTCGTTCTTCGCGCCATCTTCGCTCGTGCTAGTTTAGTTGCACCGCACATTGAGGTCTGCCTTTGTAGGCCGACTCTTTCCCATTCAATAACTATGGCTGTTTTTTTTTGTCGTATTTTTGCTTTCTCGTACCAGCGGTATACCTGAATAAGAAGTCGTAACGAGATGACGTAGCCTGTAGATGACCACGTCCGTCCCCCTACAATTCCCTGTTCTAAGATCGCCAATGTGCTATCTTCGGGCTCCCTCGTCTGCCATCTCTAACACCTTTCCTAACTCGACATTGGCCCTCGGAAAAGATCTACTGCACTCCTGTGCTCGCCGCCTCCATGTGTGGCCTCCGTGTGGTTGGCCACCGCCGAAATTCCTCCAGGGTCGCATTTTTTTCCATAGGCACTGCGATCGAGGAATGGGTTGTTGTCGTTCTCGTCTACATTGTTGTTGCTGTTGTTGTTGTTGTTGTTGCTATTGTCGATGCAGATGTGACTGTATGGGTATTGGTGATGGCGTTCAACGTGAACGTAATCCTGACAACGGCTGGACGCAACGCTTGCGCGTCAAACCCTACTCTTAGCAGCGTTCGCACTCGTGTCTACTTTTCCTGTTGGGACGCCGGCGCCCTAGGCGGTAACTGGACAGCTGCTGTGACATACATAATCTTGACAAAGAGGCGAAACCAAGAAGAAGGCAACGCCGAACGATGCGATGAAGTCGGATTGAGCAAAATACAACGAGTGACAGAGAGAGGGAGAATCCCCACTAGAAATTCAGGCAACTTGTGCCAGCAATAGCCGTAGCACCGCCTTATTGACCTGTGATGATGCCGGTTACGACGGCAACAATAACGGCGGCGATAATAATAATTGACGGACACAATTACCTACTGCTGCTGGACGACACCGGTCGAAGTCACGAGGTCTCGAATTCGGCTGCCGGGCAAATGCGGCGCAAGCCCTAAATGCAGCCTTAAATGGAGCTCTCCCTGCGAAGGGGCGACGCCGAAAGGGCACACCTACAGGACCTGTAGGCAGGCTGTTTCGATTGGCATTCAGGAGTATTGTAGGCCGTGCGGCCCTAGCCATATTGTGGTGCTGCGACGGACGAGGCGACGACAGCGCCTGCAGAAGATACCGAGAGCATAAACAAGTGAACGTATCTGTGAGAACGGAACACGCCAGCCGATGGAAAGCGGAAGAATGCCTTGGCCGTGAGGGTTCATAGAATAAGCACAGTCTACGAATGCCAGCCCCCGGATCGGCGGTCTCATCGTCCCAGTTCCCTCCGTCCGTGGCGCGCCCGACTCCAATGTGCCCCAGCGATGCAAACGTATTCTGCAACGTTGGCCAGCTGGACGCTGTTCAAACGACGATATAATATGTAGACTGGAATAACTCGCTGGCCAGCCTAGACGATTCTTCTATAGATATATATATATATATGTGAGCGCGCCCTTTTTTGGGTGCGACTATACACAGCTGACACGAATCTCTTTATATAGCATCGGGTCTTCCTGTTGCTTGGGCGACCAGATGCAGGCAAACGCCAATGCTTCTGTGCTCCTCCGCGCTATCCCCTGTCGCTGTAGTGGCCACGTTGTTTTCTCTGCATGGAAGGCGAACACAGCGATGTTGGCTCTCCTTAGATCATATCGTTAATTGCAAATGTCGACATCAATTACCACGTAGTCCCCGCATTGCCATGGCTACCGGGCAACATCACTACCTCCCAGTGAACATTATGAGAGCGCAGGTGGAGAACGCGTACACAGAACACAGAGTCACCGTCGCTTGCCCTTACTTCTAAGTCAACAACAACAGCAACAGCAACAACAAGCTCGTGTCCCATATGGGCTAGCTAAAGCATTCACTTTTAGCTTGTTGCTTTATTGGAACGCCGAGGTAGTGGTGACCGGCAAGGGTATTTTGTGCTTCTAGATTCGCGAACATTGGTATTGCCGGTACGGTGGAACGTTCCGGGAAACAGACGTTTCACCAACATCGGCAGGGGTGGTACGAGAAGAAACTGCGCGTCTCCAGTGGAACAACATGGCTACTAACCTGCGTTGTGTGTGTATGTGCCAGATATTCGTACACACACATTGTGTGGCGCTCACCCTTTGCTCCTTCGTGCCATTACTCAGGATTATAAGTGACTATACTAAGGATTACGCACGATAACGATGCTGAAGCATGGCCACGGAAGGCCGGGAACGAGAAACAAAGTGACCAGGCTGGGACTGTTGCATCAAGGACTGAGGAGGACCAGATGGACAGATGGGATGTGCTATGAGAGACGGTCGTAGCGTTAGGGTAGACGCAGTCTCCGGGAAATAGCGGAAAGCGTGAGTATATCGACGGCCGGGGAAGATTCGAACCAAAACGCGCGAGCACGCATATCGGGACATTCTGATCCTCTTCTCTTCCCTTTGCACGCGCTGGTGCAGGCATCGCGCCAGAGCCGCCACCGCCCTTTCAGCGATTGTCACAAGTACATGGCGGAAGCAGCCAGCCGGCAGCAACTGCTCAAACGGTACATTTTTCCTAGTGTACTACTATTTCCTAGACAAGACTGTTGCAATCCTATGATAAACAGAGGCAGCACTGGCTTATCCATAAGTAAACGTAGAAAATCAGTTTCGAGAAACATCGGAGTAGTTTTGTTCTCTGGTTTCAAGGCCAATCAGAAGGAAAATCTATCCTGTCTAGCAGTCCAAAAGCAAACATGATATGTTTAGAACTTCAGTATGTATCTTAGAAGCGAGAGCGTTTGGGCTTTCTTAGCTACGACAGAGCGAAATAAACTGGCGTGTGTTATTTTGCAATTGTCAAAATATTACATGGATCTATCTTTGTTGATTTATTTTATTACACACGTTGGGTAATGGTTGCCTCCAATTGAAGCGAGATGACAATATACAAAAATATGCGTACATTTACGTATATATGTGTATACTCACGAGCAGAGGGCATTTGCGTCACCTCCAGTGAAATCCTGTGCGTGTTGCTGAATCACCTGGAATATCCTGTCGCGACATTGCTGAGCCGCAAGGGTACGACATGTCTGAGCTTCGACAAGGCTCGGGCTCGCGCCTACGAGGGCTGGACAGGTTCAGGTTGAACACGACGAGACAGCAGAACAAGCAGACGCACGATTGACAAATCCAAAAACAAACGCATGTTACTTGAGGAATTCTACAATTGTCGTCGAACCTTGGACATTGAATTTTATTCGATTTATTCGCACTACTTCGAGTCACAAGATACTGAATGTCCTTCGTGTATTGAAGAAAAGAATATGAATGTGTCAAAAAGATTATCACAACACGGGATGATTTCATTTTGAACTTGTCACGCTCTGTGACTTGTGTCCCTATTTGCATAACAATTAGAATTAACTTGCCTGTGCAACTTTAAATATGTGGAAAACACTTTGCAATTCTATGAAAATCCTCTAGCACACAAGTGAACTGCATGACGTGTAACAACTTTATAATACAAAGTGCCTTTGTATTATAAAGAGAGTTCCTGCCTGAAGGCTTTGTCCGCAGTCGGGTGGATTTTGTTTTGACCATCGAAGTCATCTCGATGTCCGAATGTCTCGATGTCTTGTGCATAAAACGTGCTCAGTCGTTTTTGTGGCCTAAGCTTTTCTCCACCATAACACCACTCAATACTAGACAAAAGGGCCAACAGACGAATTTAATCCAGTCACCGATAATACATTGACACCTACGTCCTATCTGACCGACCTACATTGTCCATTGAGAGGCATTCCAACTCAAAATTACTGAATGCGGTTAGCGGTTTCAATAGGTTATCGAGCAACAGTATAATATCGAGTCGGACTACATTATATGTACATTATTCAACGTAAGCTGTGCGCGGTAGTCTCATATCGGTACGAAGGCTATTCGATGGCCTAATCGATCCGAAATCGATGCTTCCGTCAAGGGGCGGCGGCTCTTAGCAGAAGGGCGATACCCCGATCGGGTGAGGTTACCCGGCTTCCGCCCCCAACGCAGTAGGTACTGATGGTCGTAGGGCAATACTCGATCCTGTGCGGACGGCGATCGCGGCCATCCGGTTGAAAATGGTGCCGTCAACATTTGCTAAATGAACAACCTAACCAGCCCATTCCCATATTGGAGCGTCCGATGGTTCCCGAACGGAAGGCTAAACAGGATGCACTTGCGCAGAACCATTCGCACCAACAACAAAGCAGTCGAAACGAAACCACAACGAACTAACAGGAATGTTGTCGACGGCGTGCCTGGTGGCCTGCGTAGCCGCCAACTCGTTGGAATCACATTCGTTACCAAAACAACGGTTCCGAATTAGGAAAAAAAGAGCAGAGTTTGATTTTCACCGCTGCTGAATCGTATCCAAATATGAGGTTTACGATCCAGCCTAGTGGCAAACAAA
>MNPL01033369.1:54152-66184 GCA_002081605.1 Tropilaelaps mercedesae | reverse complement strand
AGGCGAAAAGCAAAAAGTTCGTAAAGTTTGCTTTGAACCAATGTCAAGCTTCGAGTCTCCTAGCACCACACGGTATTTTTTTAGCGTTCTCACCCCTGAACGCACTCAACTAATGATTGAGCCGAAGACTGGGCGGGAAATTCCCACGGAGCACGCATCTGGGTTCGAAACTAGAAGAACATAGTACGAAGAATTATTCGAAAGCATAGATATTTCGGTAATCGTTTAGCAACACAGCAATTCTACGTACTATGGGTTCAGGCAGGCTCTTTATCTCTCTCTACCGTACAGATGCAACGAGAAATAAAACGATAAAACCTCCTCACCTCCTCCGGGAGCAGCCGGGGGCGGCCCTCGCAAGTCCTGATCCATCGACGGCGGCATTCTAAGGTCGCGGTCTCCCCGGCCCCCGTCGCGGTCCCGTAAGTCCCTATCCCCGCGCGGATCGAAACGCGCCACTGCAGCGTGTGCCGCGTGTGGTGCCGGTCCCCCACGAAATCCGGCATCTCCACCGGGTGGTAGAGATGGAGGTCCGGCGAATGCGCCCATGGGTATCATCTGTAATTGAGATTCATACGGCCAGATCAAATTTTCTGCGCGTACGACGCCTGTATTCTGGATTGAGAAACAAATTAGGCTGTTCTCTACTTGGCCGTCGATGGCCTTTGCTTGACTTACTGGCACGGCCGGCTGCATGCTCTGCGCAAGCATGGGTGGCGCCTGCAACGGCGGCGGTTGGAGTGGGGGCGGCGCCTGGAGCGGTGGCGGCTGCGCTGGAGGTGCTGCTGCAGCGTCGTGGAGGTTGTTCAGGACGGGATTTTGTCGGTAAAGAATACTCTGAAACAAATCGTCAGTTTACGATCTGGTTGAAACGGAATCATCTTGCAGGACACAGAAGCCCTCGTAGCAACGTGAGACGGCCCAGTTTCTACGTACGCCCGTTAGAGGGCTTCCTAATATAGCAGAGCCTTAGTACCTGCCCGAGAATTGCGCAGAGAGGACAATACCTTTGACTTTACAGCATGGTAAGCGTACAGCCTAATTGCAAACCGTCGCATTGATAAACAGTATAATATATCAATAAGTGAAGCTCGGAACGAATACATATCATTTTTTGTTTTCCTTGATATAATTTACTTCACTTCATGACACTTTATCGATGGCATACCAGTGCGACTTGTGGGTCCACAATCTTCATAATGACCTGGGCCTGTAACAGCGCATATGCGAGCTGTGGATTCTGTAATAGAAGATTACGAGCTTCGCTTGGGTTGTTCTGGATGCAAGTCTTCATCTGACGCATCAGCTGGAACATCTGCTCGGGGGGCAATGAAGCAACCGCCTTCGAGATCGCCTCTGGTGCTTTATCATTGTCCATCTCCTCTCCATACATTGGTTCGGCCGGAGGACCGCCATATTGCGCATACAACGCTGAAAAACAGGAAACATTTCTAAATACCTTAATATTATTCTTTCATATTTACACCATCTTCATATTCGCCCAACTCACACCAAATTCAAAGCAAACTAGCTATCTCAGCATGAAAACTCTATAAAACAGAAGTCTAAAAGATGGTTTAAAAGACGTCCTTTGCAAACTCAATTGGAAGATTCAAAATGAATATTAGCTTCATATATAACATATACACGGCGCATTTATCATTTTAGTATAGAATATGATGGAAGTTCGTTCACTCGGTCGTTAACATATTTTGCCTAATTTGAGATAGATAGAGGTACCTTTGAGTTCCTCCTTGTTCCTCTCGGATGCTGCATGATCTACTCGCAATGCTCGTCCACCAATTTCGAAAGAATTTAGGTTTCTCATGGCTGACATAGCTGTCTCTTGATCCTTGAATTCGCAGAACCCATATCCTTTTGGCTTGCCCGTCTCACGATCGTATACCAATCTTGGATAGCATTATTTTTGTTAGTTGTCAATTTCTTTGACGAATTCGTTTAATATGATGGGTAATTTCAGAGGTATTATAAAGACACAAGTGAGAGTACAAAGACACACATATTTTTAATTCGATAAAATATATGAATGATGTTGTTTTGTTGTGCCAATGACGTTCCTCAGTGTACACAAGTACCAGTAAGGATCTCGAAAAGCAAAAAAGTTTCTTCACTTTGCTATCAAAGAGCTTTAGACACCAACAAAAGTTGTGGCACACTTGTGAAAGCTAAACATTAATCAAATAATACCTATGAAGTCCCTTTAGATTCTAACCTGAAGTTGACGACCGGGCCGACCTCTTCGAAGATCTTTTTGAGCTGTTCCTCGGTTGCATCGTACGGAATGTTTCCAACTGAAATTTCCATCCAAATCAAGCAGTTTAGCTCAAATATGAGTGAATTGGACGTGTTCACGTCCAGGGATGGCCGCACGTGAGTATTTGGATGTTCGTCCAAGTCCAGTGTCCGTAGCACGTACACCCAGTTAATAACCGTACACCCGTTAACAACGAACATTTAAAACGGAAATTCATGCCTGAGTTTCGGATTTAACTTGCAGCTCGCTATCCAGCAGTGATTGATACAATGTGTTCTTTCGACCAGGTCACCCATAGCGTAGGATACCTGTATTCCAGCTAGAATGGAGTTGAAATGTTTCAAGGCAAAAACATTTTTCGAAAATGCTCTCCTTATAAGAACACTCGCATCAGATATCCATTACGAGCAAGAGAATTGTCTTTTTTCATGGTCGCATTGTTGGCAGCATGCACTTCATCGAGAATAAGCGTATCATTTGTATATAAAGAATTCTGAAACGAATATATAAAGATAAGCATTACGAGATTGTGGAGGAATTTTTTAGTAAGTTCGAAATGACAATAAAAACGAACTGGCGCTTTTGGTCGGGAAGTAAATTAAAGAAGAACCAAAGGTAAAGATTTGCGTACTCATGCCTGACGTGAAGAAGACCGTTGTGCCTGTTAATGAGTGAACAGCGTCTTAATGGTCTTTATAGATGATGCTAACAAAGTTGGTTGTTTTGAGCAATGTTTCTATCCCGGGCGTTTTCTTAAAGCAATATTGTGCTCTTTGGTTGGAAGCTAAGGGCGCCCCAAACAATAAGTTCTGCTGTCGTTTGATTACGACTGAAGAAAAGATTCTCACCAAAATTAAAGAACCTCCGACCTGTTGACAAAACGTAATCAAAACGAAATATTCCGACGAAAACAGATATGTGCTAGAATATTTTAAGAAAAGTGTAGTCATCCGTGCGGATATTATCTTCGAAAAACTCTTAGCGAACCTCTTTCCATTGTCCTGTCAGCTCGCGGAGCGCTAGATGAAAGCCAGAATAATTTTACCTAAAGAGCATCTACAACGATATTAACTAATTCACTTAGGGCTACGGATTACGCTATTTTCGTTAACGTAAAAGTACATTTTAATTTTATACACTGATTTTTACACGACTGTTATACACTAGCTTTTGATTAAATAAACATTTTTTTTAGTTTTTTGGAATTTACGTCAGTCTTAATCTTAAGTAGAGACCGCTTGTTTTTAACACACTTTTTCGTTGCTTTCTTGTAAACAGGTCTGAACCACACAAACTTTGTTACTCACATCCGTGGTAGGTAACTCTGTGAAGTCTGGAGAAACATTTAAAAGCTATCAAAAGAGTACGTGATACATTTATGCACCACTTAACCAACAAAGATGTATGTACATTCAATTGTTATAATATGAAAAATTCTGTGGCGGTTACCGGCTTATTGACACGTCGTCATTAGTACATGTTGGTTCGTACAGTCCCATTGTTGTCGGTTTGCCATGAATAAAGATTCCAATTTCAAACATCATTTAGCATCGCATATGAGATAAATGACGCCATCTTACACTTTTACGGGTCACATGAAGCCAAGCCATTACATCCCCGCATCACTTTCGCTTAACAATGCGAGGTGACACTCACAGTAAAACAGCCAGCGCTGCTTTCTGGCTGGCAATATCACCCGTACACCGCCACCGATCATAGCATAAACACGGCTGTACTAAACGTCACAGCTTACAATGCACACGTTGATTTGATGCTACTGCGCTCATATTTCTTTCCCATCGATTTCTTTAGGTTTTAGTATGAGATTAGAAGACGAAGCATTCCTATTTACCTACTCGTCAGCAATTTCGACTGACGTTCCTGCAGTCTCGCCAACGCAAGAATTTAAGAAGGGTAAGAACTGATTCAGCTCAAGAACTCACCGAACACCGAACACGCCGATTTTTCAGCAACCGAAACATCGACATTTCGCTGTAACGTGTTCATCGACATTTTCAGAATTGTTCCGCCGTCGCGACACAACAAACTTGTTTCGGTCGCTTGTTCGCTCGATTTGTCGACAACCCACACAGGAAACCTGCCGACGACCCTGTTTTGACTAACAGCACCAGACGACCACCGAGTGAGCCACAACGGCTCCGAACAGTCTTACACAGTCATCGGCATACTCCAGTCGGGCGCTGTACACTGCCGTATGTTCAAACGCCAACTTAAACGTGCGCTTAAGCTCTAGCGAGTTTTTCGTACTACTCTGTCTTATCCCACCAAGCCGGAATTTCCAGTAGCGGCGTTTCCGCTTCGGGCTTCCGGCGCGACGTCCGGTCGTCGGCTGATTCTGCCTTCCGCCCTCGGTCGATCTAGTCACCCTGTTTTGTTATATCGTGTTTGTTTATGTTGTCGTGTCGCGGCGGAGTGAGAGCGCTGGTTCTTGCTAGCAAAGCCCTGCTGTGTGGGTATTGGCCACGTCAGTTTGGAAGCTGTAGGGTATAGTGCGTGTGTCGGTGCAGCAGGCCGAGAGTGACGGAAGGGTCTGTCGTTTTGCGCAGGAGTGTGTTGTTGAGCGTGTCCGTGTTGCCACCGAGGTCCTGCGTCCTCAGCGAGCTTCGCCATGAACCTGTTTCGGCTTGTGGGAGATTTGTCCCACCTGTTCGCCATCATCATACTACTTCTGAAGATCTGGAAAACCCGTTCTTGCGCCGGCATCTCCGGCCGATCTCAACTGCTGTTCAGCGTTGTATATACGGCTCGTTACCTGGATCTGGTCACATCGTTTATCTCAGTGTACAACACCGTCATGAAAGTCATTTTCCTCGTCGCTTCCTACGGTAAGCGTCGAGACAGCGGTTCATCAATTGGTCCTTTTGTCTGTGTGTGTGCGTTTCGATTTTTCGGTACGTGTCCTATCGGCGTTTACTGCGTGAGTAAGGCAGAACTATGGTATGGGGGTAAGGCAAGGGTTATGTGAATGAGGCTCTGTCAATTGTGTCTCTGTAGGTGTGAGTGCATATGTGTTATGTGTACTGAAGTCAGTCAGACACCAGTGGTCAGACGGCCGCTGCAGGGTGACGCGTTCGGCGGCAGCTCGGCGACAAATTAGCTACACATGCCACCGGACAGGCCGATCAGTCTGCTGTCAACTGGATCCATTTATCTCAGTCGTCATTGTTCGGCCATAGCTCGCCTGAAACACACGCGCACGCTGTCGTACGGTGGCTGCTGAAGCTCTGATCTGGTCGATGTACCGTCGACTACGTTTCAGTCAGGTCTAGCCTCGAGTGCCTCGGATCAGCAACGTGTTTTCGTTTTCGCACATGAAGTGCGTTCGTTGCGCGTTAATGCTAGGTGGGTTTGTAGCGGCCGCTGCTGCCAGGGGCGTTACATTAGCAGCGTGTTGTCGCGATCTGGTGACAGCACAGATATTCTGAAGTCAACGACCCACTCCTGCGCAGAGCCCCCCCTGCGAATGAGCTCCGCGTTAGATCGGTCTCAGAGACGTTGTTGTTTCTACTTCCGGTGTCGAGCGATAGTGGATGTGGACTTTTTTTGCCGAATCTATCAGCAGAAGCGGACATTGTTGACTCGGGTGATCCGTAATTGAATATGAAGATATTGTGCATTTACGATACGCAGAAACGAATCTCCCGTCGAAGAGCCCTTCCTCGAAGGTTGCGTTCCTTCATTCAGACAACTATTATCAGTCTCATATCTAAATGACATGGATAATCGTTGTGTGTTTATGCCCGTTATCAATGCTCCGGCTCTACAAACTGGTTTCACTGGGATTGACAACCCAAGCAAGTTCTAGGGCTGCGACCTAGACGAATCTAGCTAGCATTTGGCTGAACTCGTCTCAATGTCTGTGTAGCCCAACGTGTATGCCTACGCTGCGTGCTAAATTGGCGAACAAGGTCAAATGCATAAAACGAAATGATAGAGCCGACGCCCCACGAAGAAGGTTTAGGTCTTCTTGTTACGTGTGTACGCGTTGCCATGCGATAGAGACGAAGGTGTCTGTGCTTTATTTGAATGAAATTAAAAAGCGCATATACCTGACGACGAAATCGGTAACAGATTCCACTGAGACGTTGATTGCTACTATGAAAAATATCGGTCGAGCTAATTTGATCTCGCGATTTGAGGATATTTTGCTATTCTAACAGACAACCTTCTGCTAATTCATCATTTGACAGATAAATATAACTTTATAGACCCATGCTACGGCCACCAACGATTGGCTATCTGAGTGATTCTGTCTGTCCCGTAGAAGTATGTCATGTGTAGGCGAGGCTATGGTACTCCTTCTCCACTCAACAATATGAAGGAACCTCTGTCAACAAGACTTAATGTGCTAGGTCGACTTAATAAAAACGTTCTCTACCGCTCGACCATCTTTAGCATTTTCGCCAATTGCCAAAATTGGCCCATAGACTCTTGCGCACAACCACTATCTAAAAAATTGAAAATGAAGAAAACAAGTTTATAATTAGCAACGCGCCCAACAGACGCATTAAAGAACTTCTCCAGGTTGAATGGCCAAGCTCATTTCAAGCTCATTCTCCACTCGAATATGGACAGATTTGACCTAGCTGGCCTGTTCCGTCGAGATCAAAGATTTTTAAATGTTCCCCCAGCTTCTTTCAAATGTCTCTTCGTCTGTCCGATCGATTTTACAGAGTTATCCGACGAGTTTTCCGACGCGTATCAATAGGCCACAGCATCCGCCAGCATCGACACTCTCACTGGCGCACACGGCTGCCGCTGCCGTGTTTCCGAATCGTTCCACCGAGCCCAATATCCCTAACGGTGGTTTTTCTTACGCACACATTTCTTCCATACTGCTACTTGGTCTAGATGACTGTACTGTAACGAAACTAATGTAGCAGGAATATGGCAGGAATGGATGCCTGATAGGTTCACCGTGCACATCTGTGGCACTGAATATCGGCGGTGAAAAGTTGGGAGCAAGCGCAGGAGAAAAATATATGATACGGGAGTGTCTGAATGGCAGATCTGTCGCGCAGCAGCCGGATTTTTTCGAGTGACGTCGACTTTCGTCTCCGGCTAGCTGAAAAACCAGCGCCTAAGTGACGACTATTTTTTCTATTCGTTGAGAACTGCAGTCAAAATTCAGCCACTAGTCGAAACATGTTCATGTTAGAATCGCGTGTGCTCGAAGTTCATACGGTCTGCCACTTCGTGCAGAAACACGAATGTTTTCGCAGAAGCCGATATGGCCGGGAGATGAAAAGTGCGCCTTTTTCTCAAAAATGCTAAGTCACTTGTGGAAAAAATTAGTGTTTTTTTGAGGCTGTGCTGGTCCATTTACGCAGTTCACATAGGGAAAGCAGCAGATTACTGCCACTAATTATGATTGGACGAGGGAGCTATGAATTCGTTAACTTTTTTCAGGTTACCCTAATCTTTTCACAATCCCTACTATGCACTATAGCAACTATAGGTACTCGCGACATGCGTCTTCTCATAACGAAAATTTAATGAATACATGCATACACATTCTTGCTTCGAACATGAGCTTTTTATCAACGGAAACCTGTAGATGAGCGAGCATACTGCACAAAGATTTTTCGGGATCTGTTGAAAAAACATAGGATGTACATAAGATGCCTCAACAATGTCTATATAACATTGCTGTAGTTATCTGCCAAATGACAGATATATGCTAATTTTTTCAGTCCAGTGCTCTGGCGTTTATACTAACGGGCTTACAACTTCGATTCGCGAGAATTTGAAGGGAGGACCGGCGGCGATAGAGCTGTAACTACAGTAAAGCCAAAGACAAATATGAATACACCTCACCATATCCGGCTTAAGTATAAGTAAAGCGATGAACCATAGCAAGTGTTTGATTTTTGTGTACATTTGATGAAGTCAAGTGTGACGGTTCCTCCCGTTAAATATCTAATGTTATATTGGCAGTTAAAATGTTATCCGTCCGTTTTTTTTCGGCCGCATTCATAGGCCAGCCTAAAAAGTTTACGACGATAACGTCAACGCTGTCGGGAGTATAGGTATGGACGTGGGAGCTACTACTTACCGCAATACCTCCTTAACTAATGTTAATAATCAGTTCAAACTAGTTGGTAGCAGTCCAAAATAATAAGGTTCTTTTTGACTCCGAATTATAGGCACACTGTACCTGATGTGGGTGAAATTCAAGGCCACGTACGATCGTAATCATGACACGTTCCGAGTGGAGTTCCTGTTGGCGCCATGCGCGGTGCTCGCACTACTCATCAATCACGAGTTCACCATAATGGAGCTGCTATGGACTTTCTCAATCTATTTAGAAGCTGTAGCCATTTTGCCGCAGCTGTTTATGGTGTCTAAGACGGGTAAGTCGCTGTACCTAACGGACGACGTACGCTTACGCTTCGTTACGGACGAATCATCTGATTGACTTCATTGTAATGTCCGTGCGATGAAACATTTGACGAATGGAAAATTTTAACTGCGTTTGCAGAAGTTTGATTTGCACGTATTTGTACATTTGGACTTTAGCCTCTCAGTAAATATTAAAAGGGTTGTGTCAAATCATGTCTACGCGTGTGAAAATATAGAAGTTATCTTAAAAGGAACCTTTAGATAGCTCTAAAATATGAAAAGTTTATTCCTTAGAACTTTATCCCTTAGAGGCTTATTCCTTGGAGGCTGTTTCGATTTTGGCATCACTTCTGCCTTTTTCGACCGCTCTCCAAGTGTAAAACGCATACAGACCTTTTCTTTGTTGACCTTTTTAGATTTACTTTTGGTTTACCTTGGCTGCATTGAGGTAAACGAAACAGAAAAATAGCGCAACACACCCACCTTTATTATACCTTCTTTCTGTCGAGGACGGGTAATAAATGCATCCTGATATAGGAATATAAAAATATAAAGGGAATATAAAAGAACCGACGGCTGGATTACTTAACCATGCAATGCAGACATACACTTGGTCAGGGATGTATGCAAGATCGTCGCATGTGGTGAGCCACCTGCGCATGAGCTCAAGCAACTAAATACTATTGTTTGTTGACACCGACTGTGTTCCAGGTGAGGCGGAAACGATTACGTCACACTATCTATTTGCGCTGGGCTCGTACCGAGCGTTGTATATTTTTAACTGGATCTACCGTTACTATGCCGAACATTTCTACGACTTCATCGCCATCGTGGCGGGCGTCGTGCAGACCGTCCTGTATTGTGACTTCTTCTATTTGTACGTCACGAAGGTCATTAAGGGCAAAGCACTCAAATTGCCGGCCTAAGCGAAGGCTCCCTGTTCTAGTGTACGATTAATTCCCGATGAAACTATGGGACAACCACGGAGGCTTTACCGTGTTGCCCACCAGCGAATGCGCGTGGTTCGTAAGATGTCGTCGTCGAGGGGCGGAAGCCGCAAGCGACCGGGATGCCGCAGCCGATCGATAGCAGGGCAAAAAGCGACTGTGGACCATTGGACACCAAGCGATGATGTGACAAGTAGAAAATGCGATGGGAACTCAATAGCCGGCTACACCCGGAACTGGTGATAGGAGTTAATATTAGGAGGGGTAATATTCTTTTCAGCGATTGAGCGAATAACGATATTATACGGGTGTGCATGTTGGAACATGAGGAGATGAGTGTTATAGGATTGTAAAGACGGCAACGTGAACGAACGGACAATAACAAAGAAAATCAATAGAAAATCCGCCGCTGCTGTTGTTGCTGCCTGCGACACGCGTCTGGTCGCGAGGCCCACCTCATACTGCACCGGCGACGAGTACCCCGAAGTCGTGCTCACGGCGTCAGAGGTTTCGATCAGAACTATGTGTCTGTCGTTATTGCGCGAAGGCAAATTCGGATTTTCGGCGCTCAGCGCGACAGCGGAGCAATGTGCTAATAATGATGATGAGGAACGACGATGAGGAGGATGGAAGAGGTGACGACGATGATAATATGAACGGTAATAATGATCATATTAATAATATAAAGGCGACGAAACAACACGGACGCAGTGGACGAGGTTAAATAGAGACGATTAGATGAACGTGTAACTATTTTTGGCTATTTCCAATCATAAACAACTATCGATAGCGATAAAGGTAGATAGATAACTGGATGGAAAGCGGAAGAGCGCACGAGAGAGAGAAAGAAAGAGCAAACGAGAGAGAGAGAGAGCGAAAGGGAGAGAGCGAGGGGGCTAAGAGGGGTATCATATGACAACACCACAAATATACATCGGGCGGTTGGGAGACCGAGAGGGATGGGGGTAGTTATATGGCAGTAATTACAGTCATTGTTTTTGGCTAGCTAGATAGTTCACCGTAACTGCTGCTACAGCTAAAGCGCAATAGCTTCAATCCATTTCAGCCGGTCGGAGACTCCTCACCATGGGGGGCGTGGAAAGGCAGGGAACAATTCATCTTGGTTGCATTACACGATGCATGATCGGTAGGTAGAAATACCAGGGATCTAGCCAGATGAAATTCGGCACTCGGTAAGAAAGTTCGCTACGGTACATTGTTATCCACGTCACGGGCAACGATGCGAACGGCGGTGATTATTTAGATAGCCAGAAAAGATCAGAGTGTGTTAGTACGAGGTCCTACGAGGACCTGAGTGTGTTCTCAGGAGGCGATGCTTTGCCGAAAAGAAGTCAGAGTGAGTTGAGAAATGGTCGTCTATAGACAGGAGCTTAGGGGACGGCCTAAACGTCTAAGCAACCTAAGTGATGACCCGGTAAACAAGAATGTTATGAGGAGAAACACCATTATGGGCTATATTGAATGAATGTAAAATGCATACACCTTGAACGGCGACCTCCGAGTTAAGTACAAAAATAAACGATGGGGCACAAAATCATAGCAGTTTTTATCGTACGTAAATTGCCTGATATAGCATATGATATCTAGTTGATACCAACACTTCTATTGCGTGAAATAATACTACCTTACGTAATTATCATATTCATTAAGTATACGAATTCATTAAGCATTGAGGAATTTGTTGTGCATATTGCTAATTGGTCATGGATATGTTTTTATTTTCCGGATTTTTTTATTTAGTTAATATAGTTCGTGCATGTTGTCAGAAACACAACTACTGAATGAAGCCACTCGTTTTATTTGGCAACATGGGTACACTTAACGTGGTGCTTTTATAATTTTGTTGGAATGTCTCGTGCTACGGGTGCGGTGTGTTCGTAAGCAGCAGTTAACGAACGATAGTACAGATCTAAAGCTAGTGTTTTTGAAGACGAGTCCACAATTTCACTTAGTATTACTGGTCTCGAGCTCGATGGCTTAGTGCATTTGCATGCGCTTTGCAACCAGAGAAAACACGTAGGTGGTACTTCCAATTGCAAATCTAACTTTTCCAATCCCAAATTTTGGCCAATCCCAAATTTAACTTTTACAGAGGCATAACCATCTTTTTTGCCAGAATGGCCGGATTAGAGTATGCAAGGCTAGATGAAAGCTTTTCTTTATCCTATCAAGTTTGGCAGTTTAAAATTTTTAAAATGATTTTAATTTCACAGTGAAACAAACAACAAAGCGCAGATGTCGGTATCTGACTAGCACTTGGCATTCCATTCCATGCATCGAATAATGGGTGAAAAGACTTGCAGTTTTTTTAACATTGTTCTTCCGTGCACAGAAGTGCGAGTATAAAAGCGACACAGAAGAAAAACAGATGGAAGTGTTTCACTAAAAGGATGGATATAATTACGCAGGTAGGACTTTTCCAAAGC
>MNPL01033352.1:58743-98221 GCA_002081605.1 Tropilaelaps mercedesae | reverse complement strand
ATATATATATGTATATATATATGTATATATATATATATATATAGATACACACACACACACACCGCAGAATCGAACGGCGAAAAGTTATCGGACTGGCTGCTAGTTTTGATTTGGCGCTGGTTGTCGGTCTTCTCCCACTCGAAGTAGCCAAATAAAGAATGCCAATGAATGAACGCATGTTTCGAAGACCCGCCACGACCGTGCGCGAGAGAAGCGTTCAGATGGCGCCGTCTGGTGGACATCGGCCATGTTGACGTGCGAAACCGGCGTGCTGATGGCGCCTCAGAGAAGGACCTAACAGTAAACAAAACACCGACCGTCTGGTAATAAAGCAACGGTATGAAATCGAGGCCCACCGTATGCGCGGTGATTCCAGATAAGTGTGGGTCGCTAAAAAAACTGACTAAGCCTCCAATGCCAAACATGGGATGGCGTTGTCAGCGTTGCCGGTTTGTTTACTCGTCCCTTTGGTTATCATTGAATAGTAGTACGACATTATGGATACGAATTGGGTATAATTGCTGGGCAGAGCATTCCTAATAAAATACTGGATGACGGGCGGGAGGGAGAGGATGCTTGAAGGGGTGCTGATTTGATTAGGTCAGCTACAATTGACCTGGTGTGTGTGTTTCGTTGAAGACGTAATGCAATATTGTGCACCTGCCAGAGACAGGCGTTCACACAGATTGTGCTTGAGAAACACAACGCACTGTTGCAAGTTTGGCTATCCGACTGCCTTAAAAAGGTCATACGCACAAAAGAGCTAGTTGAACAGTTGTTACATTGTCATACAGATGTCATTATGGGCGTTTCGTCTAATTGTGTACCCAGAGTGGCATTTATTATGGGTGGACTACATACACTTTGTTACTTCGAACATTATCTGTATGCTCAGTGCCCGTTTTAACGTTCAATAAATGCGCCCAAGTGATGATTAATGTTACGCTCATTGCAATGACCTCGTTGAAAATTTGGACTGCATGACTTGCACGTCATAATAATACATCTCGAACAATAGTTACTTGCCGTTAGTCAACTCGACCGATGCGTTATTACTTCGCACGTATTGAGTAGAGAATACATTAGGCCTGAACGCTCTCGTTGTCTTCATGCCAAAGTTTACGTCCCATGTAATGGAAACAGAGAGTACAAAAGTCTAAGCAGCCAATCCTATGGGATCCGTACAGAAGCTGAGGAAGCTGTTCGTATATTTCGCACGGAACATACGTATAAAGCGGAATGTCTTTCCCGGTATTTATTTATCACCGCGCGTACCCGACTTTAAAGATATTACCATGAAGCTTTTTGGTACAACCAGACCCTATAGCTTCTTGCTATAAACTACCTATTCGAACTGGCGAACGAAATAAGTCCAATATTTCCATGCATAGAGCGTAATCTAACAGACGCAAATATTCATCTTTTACAGACGACCGATTTAAATGGGCGAGGCCCTGTTTGCGTGCGCGCAGTTAATGATAGAGGTACTCTCTGCTCAATCAGTCAGATCAGAGCTACCCTCCTGCGTCTCATTCGAGTGAGCATCAGTGGTTTCGTAGTCGCTCGCGTCTCCTTAAGCTCAGAAATTGTCTATGACTATAACGTAGACAATTGTCAATTGGGTTAGAATACATTTCGTAACCTAGAACATACCATACGATGCATTTCTCATGTAAATTATTGAACCCTGGTAGAACTTCGAAGGGTTAGGGATCGACATGAGGTGTACTCTTCGTATGCGAAGTACGTTCGATATGCCAACGACGTATATCGTCTAAATAAAGGCTTAAAAGCATTTTGCTACTTCCTTGATCATCATCATCATCATCATCATCATCAGGCTAACTTGCCTGCACTGTCAATAGATCAGCAAATACCGATATTCAGCTTTGCGATCTAAAATGCTGTTAGGGCTGACCATAAACCAACATTTAGCGTCCACGGAAGCAGTTTTTGCATTACATCGTGAAACGGATACAATATAAATGTACACCGGCGGGGATCGAACCCGTGCACCTACGTGTCCTCTCCGATTGCAAGGCGCACACAAATGCATCAAGCCCCGGGCTCGACCAGCTTTACTACGCCAGCCTACGCAATTATTAATGGCACAGGCATATTAAGTACCACCGGTAGGGTGGTAGGTTTTTTGTTCGCGCCACGCTTCGCGATTTTTTGTCTGGTCGATCACCTTCGTAATGCTCAAGGGGTAAATGATACACAATATCGTATGAAAAATGTGTTACATGTGAAATGGCGAAAGCGTTCCTATCATGCCGGTTGTTAATAAACACGCCGTGCGTCCTTCCGCCGTGCTCATTCATGCGTCCGCGATAGAATTGGATTTTGTAAACGTTTAAACAGATTAGATATTAATACTTGTACGCACGCACGAGCAGTTGCTAAAAATAGCACTGTATAATGTTCTATTGCTAGTTACGTTGCACCTAATTTACCATCTCTGTCCTGTTTGGAACTACTGAAAGCTAAAATATCATATATAAACAAAAGGCAGGAGCTTTAATAATATCGCTGTACAAGATACTCGTGCATACACACGCGCGCGTTTTCTCCCTTTCAAATAATGGCGCCTCAGGTTCGTCGGCCGACAAACGAGGCACAATTTCGAATCCGCCGACAGCGCTCGGTTCATCTCTGGCCGGCCGTCACCGTCGGGAAACCGTTGTTGATTCAAGTGACGGCAGCCAGGGCACCATCATCTACAGGGCAATATAGAGGTATAATCGATGGGACGAATGACTCAATTGCTTCCCCTTTCCTACTGCTACCTACCGGACGATACGGGCACGCTGTGATGCGCGCTTTGGAGAAGGCGGTCGCCAGAAATGTGTGCAATCCGTTCGTACTCGACTATGTTCTCAGATTGATATCACAACGATAGCTATTACGTTGTGACCATTTCTCTCCCCCATGTTAGTACGTCGTCATCGGTCGACGATTTTCACGTCTTTGTCACTTTCTGCTCTTGCGCTCTCTTCGCATATTGCAGCTGCAACGGCAGAACCACGAAGCATTAGTTACGCTGACGACATCGGCAATTTGATACGCACATACAAACGTATAGCAGCTCATAGATATACACACACACACACACACATAAACGTGCGCGCGACACAATAAGGAAGAACACGGGTGGGTAGAGAAGTCACAAAAGTAGCGAACAGTCTAGCCAACGTACACGTAACGTCAGAAGCAGTACCGCGGCCAGCGCATTACCGAGCGCAATTTGAACGAACAGGGGCGAGTCGACGCGTTTAGCACAAAACGTCACAGGAATCCTTCTTGTGAATGAGTCGACGTAGCAGCAATAGTACGACTACAACAGACGGAATACGGAGTGCGACGTATCCCCCCCCATACACCACGCCCCTCCTGATGGTGGCGGTGGCCCCGCAGTTGTAAAGATGACAGCGGTTGTGGTAAGCGAATGAAACGGGATGGAAAGATACAGATGAATGATTTGCACGTATCTAGCGACTGATTTGGCTCGTTTTCGAAAGATATTTTGGCTCTTGCAAATATTCCGCGACGCAGTCTCATTAGTTTCAAGGAGCCGGCGAACAATCATTTGTGAACCTTTCACCGTCATTAATGACCACTCGTTTACAAATGCATCCTGAGGCCGACCTCAGCCACCACGACCTATAATGTCAGACAGTTTTCTTTATGCTGGGGGCACATAGCACCGGTTTGCTTTGCTTGGTCATTTCGTGAGACCGACTCGGCCCTACCGGGGTTATTTGGATTGCAGTTGTTTTGCTAAAACGCTATACTCTGCCCTGCGTGGTTAAACTAACTACATCAGGTCGTTCTGAATTCAATGGGGTAGCGCGAGTCTACTCAGCAATCGCGCACAAAGCCTTCAACGTTTCACCGAAGTCAGACGAGCAAACTAAATCCGTTCTTATAATGCAGAAGTGATTCGCTATTTTATCGCAAAACGTGATTACACGTGGAAGCATTGCCAAACTATGCCGACCTATGGCTAGACGCGCAGGCTGTGCTTATCGGATGGTCTATCTGAAACACTCGTATCTTCATGGTTTGCATAAAGCTCCAACAAGTATATGTTGTTCTATAAGGACTTCCCACGCACATGCTCAATTGTGTGAACGTTACTTTAACATAAATCCGAGTAAGAGATCTATAGTAGGCTTATTTCTACGTTGTTGTAGAAATTATTTAAAAATATAAATATTAAACACAAATTATAATTGATATCAACTATATACTAGAAAGTCCAATACGCCGGCTGTCCCACAAAAGCTAAGATTGAAAAATGGCCATCTTGACAAATTTTATGAATATTCAAAAACTGTGGGACTATACTTACGGATTTAAGATTGGTTTCCGTAGACTTATGTAGGCTATTCAGCTTGCCAAGAGTAAAATGTGTATTCTGACGCTAACTATGGAGGCTTTGATAAAATCGGCTTTGTGCAATTCTTTTCTTGAATGGTGAAGTAAATTACCAACAGTTGCAGACACCAGAAGTCAATCAGCGTTGATAGAATAAAATAAAAGAAGCATAGCCGACGTGGAGTGTGACGAAATGTTATGTCATTTCTTCCGTCCTAGGAGATCGCAGTACGTGATTGTAGTAGCAAGTTGATAAAGTCGCATTTAATAAATCCACTTCCTTAGCTACCACTACGAACATCACATGTGTGTGTTCCTTCGAATCTTTTTACCAAAGAACAGTGCACGTCGATTAAGTGTGCTTTATCTATTCTGTATCCTTCATTTGTGCATACCCAGATCTCACATCGATGGTTCCGACTGCTCTACCCGTCAGTTTTATCTTTCGACAGTGAGTCGAATGCACCGTCACGATATGCTGACAGGGTAAACTAAGAAATACATCCTAATGGCATGATTATCCTGCAAATAAGAAAAAACACTATACCGAATTTAAGCATGAAAAAGTTTCTGTGCACTACACATGCGGTTGTCAATGGTTGCAAAATATATTGAATGAATGAAGACTTTGTACTGCACTTTTAAAAAGTACGGATTGTATACCCTCCGCGAGACGATTCACGCAAAAGTGTGTAAGCGCTAAGAAGTGGACACATGGCAAACTGACAACTTGTCCACGAAATGTACGTCAGCGTTGATGTTATTTGCATAGTCCAAAAATACTCGAAAATGCCTGGCAACAGAGAAGTGGACCCAGAGCAGGCAAATAAGTAATATAGTGAGCATATGGTTTACAGTACATTTGAGAAGTTTTTTCATATAGCCTAGCTTCGAGACCGGGTATTACTTAAAGCGCGAGTTCTTGAGACTTGTGTTTACGAGTGAATTGCTTGGATTAGTCCTGGTTGAGTTTATAATGTCATTCCTACAGTAACATTGAAACAGTGATTGTTTTTATTCTTAGTTAATGCAGTGGGCTGTTATTGAACGTTATCGGTTTGGCGAAATATAATGTTGTGAAGAATATATTGTGGCGATAAAATCTCGTTAGAGTCCTTCAATTCGGATTTCATTCAAGTTGATTTGACCACACAGGAATCCGTCGACTCGTTTTTCATCCGACCGGATATCCAAGTAGTGTATCCTCGCAATATCCCTAGAAAATATTCAAATAAATTTCATAAAATTACTATCATTCTATCATGTCTGAAGAGAGTGATAAACGCCAACTAAAGATGTAGCTGAAAAACATTCAGCCATCACTGTGTATATATACTTGCTATGAAGTATCAGAATACTGACACGAAAATAATCAAACGTTGGTCCTTTGCTCTGAAGTGTAAATTGCACTGTATTCTAATATAATTTTTCATCGTCTCTGAAGGCATATTACATTCGCAGTATGCCCGTAGTATTTAAAATGTATTGTGTGATAATAATGCTTTTTGGCATCCAATGTTGCTATCTTAAAATCTCAGTATGTATCTGTTATTAGTCAGTCCTTCGCGCGTTGATCTTGAAGAAGCTGAGTTTTATACACATATTGGAGGAAATGCGTTGCTGTATTTAATATCGTATGAAAATCCATCAAAATTCTTTACCTTTTTTAACGTATTTAAGGAGGCCTTCTTTCGATTTCACTTTTAGATATAATAACGGCTAATAATGTAAAATATCCTGGAACCGTATAAGTTATGTCTATCGTGATCACTCGACCACAGCATTTTGCACATTGCATAGATATTACGAGTTTGATAAAGTTTGGCGCTACACAGTTCAGCGCTGATTTCAAATGTATGGCCGTTTAGTTTCCTAGAACTCACTATTAGGAACCCTTATCGTGAACCCTTATCTAATATGAATGAACTAGAGTGTGCGATTCACTTCTGTTTTGATGAAGGCTTAGGGTTTTCCACACGTCTCGGATACTTGTGCTAAGCGTTCGAATCATGCTAGAGATCACCCTAACAAACGTAGTAACTACCAACGATTTTGTAGTAGTGCTCGTAGCAATAATCGAAAATATGCAAAGCTTACATCTCGCACTGGCCACGCGAAAGGGCGGTTTTTTGCGATTCGTTTTAACCAGGCTCAGGCAGTCAGCACGATAAGATAAACAATCGGTGAGAATACCCTCTTCCTGAGAACATTGAGCCACTTCCACCCTTTACAATTCTTACAAATCCAACGGATCCATAAAACGAACGTGCGGCGGCGAAATCCACTGATTTCCCCACGGCGAAGTTGATTGAACCGTGTCCGCAACGTTCTCACAAAATTGAGGATCAAGATCCTTGAGGGCCAGGCGATACACTCAGATTCATTACTAGATATATAAATAATATTTTTATTGTCAGTTTCCTAACACATATCTATCACAGCCGAAAGCTTATCAAAATAGGTTTTTTGGGACACGTCGGGTGAGTGGAATTGCAAGAGGTTATGTTTGCGTATATACGTACACTCTGCCTTCTCACCGAAGCGTTTTTTCTACATCGGCGAAAGGGCTGATAACACGCAATTTACCAAGACAGATAAAGGCTAATGAACTTTTATTGTTAACCGCAGAATGACTAGTATCGGAGGGTGACTATTTTTTGAATGTAAATTCAACTGCGCATTTAATAATTCCACTAAGGCCACCTTGGCCTGATAGATCCAAACCAACCTTTTCCACAAAGTTGATCGGAAGTCCTACCTTTGATATTGTGCCTTTTATTCTGAATTTTTGGCCTTTGTTACAACTGATGTACCTGCTAAGACTTCTATCGCTAGCGTCTATTCAAAACAGAGGAACGGAAATGACCAGTGCTACCGCTATGATATTATGAGATTGAGTACCGTGGATATTACGAACATTGTTGTATGCAGTTAAAGTCAATGAATATGTACAAATAGACTACTCTCAGTACCGATGGTGTAGCACACTAGCCATAACAGTGATCCCCACTTCACAGTCGGAAGAATTTATCGACCCTACGTGGCTAGCCACTTTCAGATATACGCTAGCATCCGGAGGAGCAAGACTCCAGCGGTCACTCGCGTTCTCCCTCCTTCTAATACTAGATTGTCTCAAATAGACTTAACGATAAGTGTTCACAACAGGTTTTTTAAGAGGCTGCGATGCTCAGTAAACTGATCAATGGCTAGCCAGAATTTTTCAACCATTTTTCACTGTATATGCTCGAAATGATGCGACCACGTAAAAGCAAAATAAAAAATGTGGGTCAGATGTAAATCAATTAGTTTGACATGATAAAACGGCTGGTCCACTAACTGGCTTTCAATGACTTAGTTTAGACTGGGATTGTACTTCTGGCCGGAACATTAGCTGATAGAAATTGTAGCTCTTGAGAGACGTTCCCAGAAAACGTCTCTTATGAAAAAGCCGATATTGTGAGAATTGTTTCAAGTCCGCTGGCACAAGCGTACATGTCGGAATGGACGTAGTGTTACGAATAAAATCTTAATAAACATGTTATAATCTACGACAATGGATAGGTTGTGGATATGCTCATGCAGTTGCTATCCTTCAGAGGTGAAGTTACAACTGGCGCGGTCATTGGACTGAGGTGGAATACGCCGTATGTCACCTTGAACTCTACTACCACAGCTGCGATTTATCAACCAGCTTCGTCTTTGCGCCGTCATTACCTCAACATGGTAGGACTATCATCGCTGGGAACAAGAAAGAGAGTCTGCAAGTCCTTGACTGATCGAACCCACAATGTGCCAATCCTGAACGTTAAGCAACATGTACTCACAAACGATCGTCTCTAACAGCGGTATAGCAGTTTTGACCAGCAACGAATGTTTTCGATGTCCTTTGTAGGTCAGCGTTGCGAACCATATTTAGCATCCGACGTGGTTATTTTGGACCATAAAGAATAATAAGTAGTTCTCATTTGATAAGTTCTCATTTAATAAGGAATAAGAAGTTCTCATTTAATGAGGAGTTTCCATTACTAGATGTTCTCCACAAAGTGAAGTCTTCCACAGATATGGCAAACTGTATTACATTTGAGGAGTCGTTTACACCAAATCATAGACCAACAGCAGTGGCCTAGGTACGAGACAAAAATTATTTATCAGGGCTTGAACAAAATAGTAGGTTTATAATATATGTTCCGCATGGCTCTAGAATATTAGCTCTAGGCTCTAGAATTAGACTCTGGGCATTAGCATACATTTGTCAGCCGTATGCAATTTGTGATTCTTTATGCTTGTATTTTTAGCGTAAGGCGAATATTGTGGCATGCTTGACTAAAAAACTATGTCTTTGTTATTTTTCTTTGTTGTGCAACTATTTAGTCGAGTTTTTGCCTAGTAGCCGAAACGCCTCGTCAGAACGTGTTACCACATTAGCCAATGGCGCGTTTTTTATTGTCACGGCCGGTGTTTTCAGGTGTGCACGATGAGAAGTAATTGTCAGACAGATTGAAAGAATGAAGTCAGTGCAACTTCACCCAAGCACTCTGTTTCTTCGCGATGCAGGATACTTCTTTTGCTATTAAAAAGCTTTTTGTTGTTTTCTGATTAAGAAACGGCTGTAGATTCCACAGGAAAACGATCATTAGAAGGTGGACTGACCATCACCCCGGTAGTCAATAGAGTATACGTGTTGTATACGTATTTATCTGTACAGAATACCGTTCATTGAAAACTGAGTGTAAATCTACTGCAACAACTAAACGCTATGTAACTAATTCAGAAGGAAACGCAGAGCTTACTCTAATGTGAACAATAGGATGAGCTGACATGTCGTCATCATTTTATTTTTATGTCATTGGATATCTCTAGGCAGATATGAACTTTAGAACACACTCTTTGCTTTTGGGAGTGCTATTCAAGTTTGCAATGCACTTTAGCAAAAATATATTTCTTCTACCCTGTAAAAATTAATAATGATTACATTAATAGCTAAAAAAAAATTAATAGTAACTTAAAAATAACTAAAAAAAATTAATAGTGATCGATACATATGTTTATGTATCAACACATTTTTATCATTATTAACATACCAGACACACAATACGATAAAAGGCGTTCATTGGGGACGGAAATAATCTACTACGAGGTTTGGTGCGAACTGGTACTGTTTCAGACTTTAACTCAACCAGAGACAGAGCCTTTAAATCCAATGGAATAGAACATTAGGGTTGTGCTACTGCATTATTGGTTTGACAATTCATAACTTTGCCATTGCACCGACCCAGTTCTGTTTGAACAGAAATTGTGACTTACTGATTCACTAGGATTCCTTTATAAATGGGGCAATTATTTCTCATGTTTACTCATTAAAATTGGTGTTGATAGAATGCCAGTTCCTCAGCATTTAGTACAATTTGAATATGCGCAAGGTAAACTGATTGATAGTTGAAGTATTGTTCTTGAAGGAGCGTTTTGTATGACCTGAGCCGTATTGGATGTTGGCCTCCAGCTTGTGGAACTCGTGCACCGCGTCTCTTCCGGTCGTAATGCCACGCGAATGCACCAAATTACAGCGCTCGATTATAACTCGCCTTTAGTAGTCGAAATAAAGCTTCAAAGATATGTACGTTATTCAGATAAGGACTGCTAATACAGTTGATTTACATAGGTTCAAAAACTAGAGAATATTTAATAACAAACTTGCAAAAAAGAAACTAGGTTTACATAATCCAGAAGACGTGTATGAAATATGACGCAAATAGATAACTCTAAGGAATTACTCATTAGAGGAGGTCGTAAGACCTTCGGGTATAGATCATGTCGATACAAAGCGGTATATCTAAATAGAAGGCTCTCGGACTGCTTCATTATATGTTCACATTTGCATTTATTTAAATGCTATATGACAAAAAGAAGTAAATCCTTGTCAGATTGTTTTCCGAGATGGATGCCTCGGAACATGTTAAAATAAAAACTATTCATTTTTATGCAAATATCGCCTCAACATATCGGTAAAAGAGGCGACCTTATTTTTTTAAGGTAACTTGAACCGTACAACCATTTGATCTGATTGTAGGCGTCATATAATATATTCATTGTATATACGTGTATTCCATTTGGGTTTAGTGCATTCACTAGTGTAGTCTCTTCAATTAGTCTGCATTAACGAACTTCTTAGTTGGGATTTTCCCGGTGGTGCTACGCAGCTCAATTGTTTCAGCCACACTTCGATGAATCTCTCGGTTGTACATACGACTTACTCTGTAAATGTCAACATAACGTCAATGTTAATATCAAAGCGGGTGACAACAATAGTTATCGTCGCCTCTCTTCTTTAGATGATACGTCATACATTTACAGACCTCATATAGTCAAACATTTTGAACCTCATTGACCTTGAAGCAATCGAGTTTTATTTTACATTTCGCTAGAGCTGTTTGACACAAGGAACGAGGTAAAAGTATTTGTCCCTACTCACACATTTTCCTTGATTAAAATTATCGACTACAAAAATACCGAAATTTCAGCCAACACGATTTATGCATTGCAGCTAGTATATACTCGCCGAAACAAACATACTCTGTAGAACCATGCAAGAGCGCAATAGTCAGTTTCGTTGCGCGATGCAGATACAATTGATCGACATCGTTGCCCGTAACGATCTAGACGTTGATTGGTCAACGAAAAACGTATTTGCATTTTTTCCTCGTATTCGATTACAGTTTCGGGTCCTAGCGTAGATACGATAGGGGCAAGATGAACACTATTGGAAAAAATTGCAAAGGAATTTCATAGTTGGTATTTATAACGAGAGAGAGATTGTACTAACCGTCGATATGTAGAGTTCCTGATGTCGATTGTTTTCGGGCTCCAAGCATCGGACATCCTCCTTCGGAGGGGACTATTTCTCGTCAATGCCTCCTATTCAATCCAGTTATATGCATATACATATATAATTATCAAGCAATGCATCCAGGATTGTTGCTGTAGGAAAGCACTTAGTCTCAAACTAGCTTTAAGAACCTTTATTTTTTACAAAATATACTTCCAAGTGTTTTGTCCTAAGGCACTAACCTGAATCCTTCGAAATCATTTTGTATATCGATACCTTTTATTAGAATCAAAAAACGAGAGATAAAGAGATGTTTGTTTCCAGTGCAGAACTAAGGTAATACTACAAATGTCCAGCTGCTAAACAATTTACCGGGTTACTTCAGCTACGAGAGTCGCTAAAATTGTTTTTGGAAATTATTTATATATTCACTAGATTCAAATGAATAAATGTGGAGCTCGAGAGGCAATTCTATTCATGAAAGGCTCAATAATTCAGTTAAGGGTTGCAGGAGCTGCATATTTTGCAGGAAGGCAAATTACGAAAAGAGCAGACGTTGAGTACTATAGCTAAGAGCAGCCGTCAACATGCGTGGTTTTGAGAGGCGTAGAGGCATAACGGAGTTTAGTATGGCAGCACAGAGATAAGACGTTTCGCGTCGTCATTTAACTGGCCGTACGTGTTACCACTTTAATGAGAGTAGTACAAAATGCTCTACCAACCGTCGATACGTAGAGATCCTGATGTCGATTGTTTTCGTACTGAAAACCCATGATGTATTGCTTTCACAGGTAAGCACTCCTCGTTCATCTCATTCGTCGACTGTTTGATTCACAGACATGCCGTTATCAACAAATTAGAAACTACCGTTATTATCTGCGACACATGAAGGGAAGTACAGGACAGAAATTGAACTTAACACCCATTTCATAAAACTTCTGCATATATAATTTTTATAGCTCAGTCACTTGATATGCTGCACCAGTCGCACCGTTTTCCTGTATAGTTCACTTAATCGATCACAAACCTTTGGCATGTAGAGATCCTGATGTCGATTGTCTGAGCTGCGGACACGACAAGGTTTGCAAGCGAGCACTTCCCATTCATCGCGTTAGGGCTGGCGTGCAAGACTTGCTTCGTTTGTTTTTCCGTTATTCACATGTTTTGGTGTCGGAACACTCCACTGGGTAGGTGATAATGTTCCGTTCGGTCGAGCCGTGACTGCTCAACCCAAAAATCCTCAGATGTTACAATGGCCAACACAGGCAACGGTTCTTCGTAAACCTACAGAAAAGTGGATGCACATGACGGATACTGAAAAGCCAAATTAAATAATAGAAAATCCGAAGTTGGATGGCGTCAGGAGGTAACAGTTGATTACAAACATCATTATCTAGGCTATCGAGCATTTGTCTTTGGAGTCAACCGTAACTTATCTGCCAGACAGGAATGAGGCGTCATTTCGCCAATTACATATTCCACCTTCAGTGGTTACCTTGCCGATACATAAAAATTTATTGCTTATTTAGATAATAAAAAAGAAACATTCATATATTTGTTAACCACTTGTGCACGTTACTTAGAGTTCTCAAGAAGATGGCTTACACGTGAATAAAGGCGTCGACCCGCCGCTTGCAGCTAGGGCGTCCTTCGCGTTCTATAACCATGCTGACCGTGAAGACTCGACACCACCTGATTAACGAAACACACAAGAATACTGGAGTGTACATTGTGTTTTTTGTCATTATATGAGTCATGATGCTTAAAAATGCAAGCGAAATACTAACATCGGATGGGTACGGTATATTAGCGCCGACGGAAATTTCCAGGTGTCAAGTCGCTTCTTTTCTAATTTGTCGAAATAATGTCAAGCCGACGACGGTCAAAAAGCTTGAAGCCTATTCCAAAAACAAAACCCTATCACAGGTCGCTATTGCACTTACCAAAGTGAGTATGCACATATTCTCCAAAGGAATGCTTCGTATATTAATGAATGTGTCGGTTTAATGTGATGCTGCAGACAGCCTGTGCGTAAGGCCTGGTGGGAGCTCGAGTTCCGTCATGATTGTCACTTGCCGTAAGTTCGGCTTGAACTAGCCGACAATAATCGACGACAAAAAACGTAATAAAGGTAAATAAATTTGGCGGTCATTTTTAAATAATAATAATGATAATGATAATAATAATAAGCGAGCACTTGGCATTTATCACACTATCTCGACGTTGCGATAATAATTAAATGGTATTGGTTGCTTTCGTCTATTATCTATTTCATTGCATGTCATGCCGAAATTATATCATTATTAAAACGCATGTAATAGATATTCGCATCAGGCGACACGGACTGCTTGAATCTTCTTACGGGTTTAAGCACTACCCGAAGCGATTGCTTGTCTTCTCTGCGATTCTTTTCGTTACCGGTATGGACTAGACGCATTCGTTTGATTTTTCATAACAACTAGTAAGGAGCATACGTGGTTTTATCATTTAAGAACCGGTGCTAGCATCTGGCGTATTCAATGAGGACAGATGGCTTCTCTTTAAACTTTTAACCTTACACGTGGAGGCTAAACATCTAAATGACGTTATTAACCGGAGTCAAATGGAAGTAATAATTTGTAATTTCTTGTTATTCATCGTTTTAGCAGGTACTATTCGTTGAAGGGTTAATTCAAGGCCATTTCGTACAAGGCCAGTCTCGTGTGAACTTACCTGTGAACGTTCATCAGCTCTCGAAGACACTAGCTGACCGGAGTTGACCTTCCAATGGACCTTCCCGTCTGCTTTTTGATTTGACGTCGTCGGTCCATCGTGTACAACTTCCATAATTCTGGTATCTGCAATACACGCCCATACGGGTCAAACATACACTGTGCTTAGAGGTGATTGCGCCTGGATTGGTTTATGGGTTATAAATCGATGAGATGAGACAAGTGGTGCTAATCACGGCTCCGTTGTTTGATCACGAAACTCTAGAAGTCCTATTTACTACAAAAGTGCAAAAACACAGCATCTCAAGGGTTGCCTCCCGTTCTGGTATCACGTCGAGCTAATAGCCAATCGAAAGCGAACTGGAGCGCCTACGTCGGAGAAAGTCATTAGACTTGTCAAACTAACACCATGGTTGAATACTCTGTTCTCTCGAAGAACGAACAAAAAACCGAGTACATCTAATATCGTATCATGCCACCTGTTCAAACTAGGCAAAGCGTTGATTCTTCCATGGCCACTGTCACAACGACGGCCAACCTGAGTGACCCCGTTGCCCTTGTGAAAAATGCGTTTTTGCTTACCTCGAAGCGGCAGCATTTCTAACCGTGGACTCTGCTATGGGCGACTTTTCTTTGTTGCGTCCCCTTTTATAGAGGTTGATGTAGGCAAATGCTGCACACATCGATCGATACTTGTTCGCTAGAGAAACGACACGTCCATCCGGTGAAGTGACTTGGTGGACATTACTAGACCACCGATACGCAGACAGGCGTGATTGTACTTTGTTGTTTGATGTTGGAGCCATGTTGTGATTTCACCTTAAGTGTCGGCGGAAAAGACTGCAGTGGACGGTTAGGATGTCCCCTGATGGTCACCTGCGTCACAGTCGATGACTAAGGCTGATAGGACGTGGCATTGTGGATTACGGACATGCGCGGTCGTGCTTAAGATCGTGCACCCTGTTTTCATGTGACTAATATCAGTCTCTCTCAGTCTTAGCCAGGCCAAATAAAATCCGCTATGTGTATATGTACATATTAGTGCACGTAGCGTCCGCTTTATTCTGCAGAGAAAATACGAAGCTCTTCAGGGGACTGACGGATGCTAAACCGGATTAATGAAATTCCGGTGGCAAATTGTAGTTAGCTAATATTTACTGAGGGACAGTACATAAAGTTTATGCGATGCACGCTTGTCACAGTTGGTACGGACCGATTAGCAGAAGCTCGTTTTCCTTGCTAAACATGGCATAGCTGATTTTCTGGATTTTATTATATTGGTCCGAACGTTGGTTGCGATTCCTCGAAATAATGGAAAAAATTATTTTCTGCTGACTATGTAGTCTACGGAAGAACCTGTTCTCTAGAAAAACACCAGATATGTTTTTCTCTACGATTAGATGTAGCAGTCCGAGAAAAAGCGACTCAAAGTTCTCACGCGACTTTACCTGGCTATGATCGGACATGTCGGCAGCACACATCGCATCTGATTTGGCGTTTTCCTTCAAAAAAAACCCTCAGAGCGGAGAGAACGACCGAAATCCACGAGCACCGCTCCAATGTCTTTCTAGTTAGACGCGAGATGTGCCCTCGCGTTTACCTCACCAATCGTGTCGAACTACGGTAAATAAATGCTTCGCAAAACGACATTTCCGTACGACGCTGTCATGTTGGGCATGCGGCGGGCAGTACCTGCGCGATTCGCATTGTTCGTACGAATCAGCTTGGGGGAGTCGTCGGCATGATACACCTATTTACAACTGCTAATTCGTCGCGCAAGTACTCCACGATTCGGCTGGCCACGGGACCCAAGTCCAACTTGTTTTGCAACCTCTGTGTGACAGAAAAGCACAAAGAGGGAAAAAATACGTTGAATTGGATTACCGGCATGTTTCGCTACCACTCTGTGAAACAGTGGATGTACTTTGCCAACGGTGAGACGCACAAAAATCACAAGACTGCCCTTTTCCACTTGCCTCTTTCCTTGCACCGTTCTTCTTCGTAATCGACGATTCGACAAATTGGCTGCTGGCCACTAATTACGGTGGCGAGTGCGGTACTTTCGCCGGATTAATCATGCTCATACTTATTTCATCGATGTAAAATTCACTTTACCTTTATAGCCTATGGAACCCAGCCGGTCCTTGAGCGATAATAATGCGTGGGACAGCTAGACTGAGTTACTTGTTTTGCCCTAATAGTCGTAGGTATTTCGTTCTCTACTGGCTGCATTGTTTCCCGTAGTGCTACAAAGGTAGCACCCACCAAAAAAGTCTAGGCCACGCGTGGGCACAAATTGACGGTAACTGAGTTGCCGTCGGAAAATATCGTCAAGGTGTTCTTACCTGACGCTCAGCCTGGCGAGGGCTATGATGTGACGAATTGCCCGTTCAATCAGCCGTCTGAGCCCTTCTTTAAGGGAAGAATGGCCAGCCGAGCAAAAACTTCTCATATTCATGCAGGCTCATTGCGGGTTTTAGACCTTCGCAAAGCGATATCTCAGGGGGCTCGAGGCCAATCAACGCGAGCTCAGTCTCCCTTGTGCTATCAAACTGAACAATATATGCTATAAAAATTAAGCTATTATACCAGGCACAGAAGGAATATAAGTGGAAATGGGGACTAGATTCGAGAATAGGCAGCCTTTTTCTATATATTTTTAGTGCAGCCATCATTTAACACCCACTGTAGCACTTTTTGCATTACTTCCTAAGACGGATAAATGTAAATGTGCAGCGGCGGAGATGGAAAACAGTGCGAAAACAGCGCGAAACAGCCGCTTAGCGCGCGCTGTCTTGTGTGACGGATGCTAAAATAAAAAGACAAGCAGCTTACTATGGCGACAATTCGTTTCTGAACGGGTGCTGCGCAATTCTTGGATGTTTACATACAGGTGAGCGGTCTAATCAGACCTAAGTAGTGCTAAATTATGACAGCCATACTTGATGCGATGAAATATGGCTATTAAAGTAAAAGTGATGGTAAATTATGTGTGCTCACTCAACCGATAGAGACGAGCCTGTTATACGCCCGTTCGTGGTTCAGACGTATTCAGTGCCGATTACACATCTAGCGCCGCAGTGTATAACGAAATTCTAAAGTTTCTTTGTGATGGCACTGCTGTAGACCTATTCGACCTAGGGATCGGTCACAAGGATTAAGCGCGAATGCTGGCCTTTGGGACGTGAGTGTAGGCCAAAACTCTCGTTCGATTATAATGTTAAGGTCACACATAAAACGGTTTATGAATCCACTCAGCGGAGATTCTCATTTGAGGTCTGCTAAGCTGCATAGCCATGTGGTGAATGAGCCATATAGGTGGAAATATCCAATGAGAGTATTGTAGCAGAGCTGTCCTGCTTGGTTTGAGTTGGCTCTGCGTGTTTACCACCTGATTAAGAGCCACCAGAATATTCGTCGGTTTCAGTAATCGCTCACACCAGCCGAGATAAACATAGCAAGCTCTATTGAGAACTCAAATTTGTTAAATTCGTAAATTTATGACAACAGCCAGTCCATTTTTCTCACCACATGGGTCGGCTGTGGTGCATATAGCATTGAGATGTTTTCGTGGTAACGCAATTCGGACGGCAATGATAAAAGCCAAATCTAAAAGCGTTCTGTGAGCTCAGCCCTACAGGCTACCACCTAGTTGGGTCCATTGTCTCGATCGACTTGCACATTAAAATCCGATGTCGCTGAAGGCATACATACTCGCTGGGTAAACTTTGCAGTAAATAAAGGTTATCGTCAAATATTACCCGAAAATTCTTGTATCGAGCTACAGGTGCAACAACTTCATGAGCTCTACGGGGTTTGAGAACTCGGCGCTCGAAGCGTTTGGTTGCAGTTCCTGGCCAGTACCAGGCGAATCTGGAAGTTCGCCATGTTTCAGTCCGAAGTGGGCGACGCATTCGAATGCTGCACACCACGCACGCTAATTTCAGATTCGAACGATTCGGTGCGAAGAACCCACACATTTGACTATGGCCCCGATCCAACAACAATTACAGCTCAGCCGGCTGTCCGCTATGGACTAAATGGCGTGTTCGGCAACACCAAATGCCTGACATATGACAACTTCTGCGTCCTTCTGCCACTCGACCTGTTCAATCTGTTAGACTTCAAGACGCAGCCACCGATACTAGTACAAGCTTTTCATTTGCGTGACTAGGGCTGGCGTGGTTCGCCACTCGTCTCGGAGGAGCAGTGGAAACCGCTACTTAATGCACTCGAGAACAGCGGACTTCTACAACGTGTGCAGACCGATTTCGACATAATGGTTGAGGTAGCAGGATTCGACCAAGCGTCCCCATGGAGCGTCGAATCGAAGCGAAAGATATGCACATAAAAACACGATACACCCATAAAGCAACCGCGCATCCTCCAGGGTGACGCTATTCACACCAGCGCATAAACGTTTCGTTCATGGACGAAGGCCTGATATCGACCTGTCCATGCCATCTGGAATGGGACAGCAAACATGGAAGTCAACAAGGACTACGTGTGTAAGTCTATAAAAGCTCATTTTTGGATGTGTTGTTTCAGACAGACAGTCGTTCGGTTCCTGACTGTTCGCTGATCCTGTCTATGCTGTCGAATCCCGATTAGCTAAGACCGTCTAAACTGCTAACCTCATTTTACAGTAGCTTCTATTGGAGGTTGGAGATGTACAGCAGAGCTCGTAAGTTCTTTAGCCTTAACGCCGTCGTTGCCAAACTCACTACGTCGAATAACACGTGACTTTACCGTGTTTACGCATCGGCAGCTATGTGCACGTCGCTTAGGTCAAAACGAAGCACAATATCGCGGTCTCCTTCCTCATTGCAAACTTGTCATTCACAGGCGATATAGACGGTCAGCTACACGTCGTCAAGGCGCTGCAACAGATCATCGATGATGATTCACCATCTGGACCAAATGGCTTGTACAGTTTGAGGACGCCTCGACTGCCGTGTGCGACACGGCGAAGTTTATACCCCGTATCGTGACCTATGTGCATTCCTATATGTCCCCACTCTTCATATGGCCAAGTGGCAGACGTCCATTCAAAATGGAACGCATGACATTAAAGGTAGGATACCAGCGCGCACTTAGCCCTGCGACTGACTGTAGCACGCAAAAGGAAGCATTCTACTGAGCACGATAAAGACAGGTGGATATTTACTGTCATGCTCGGACGATTAGTCAACTCGGCCTTTCAATATATAGAAATGATTGTATTTCGATCTGGAGCATACTGAACTTTGTCGGTAACAAGGGACGCCATACATCTGCGTCTCGAGGAAAAGACCATAGAATCTCTCTTGTCTAGAGACTGAACCGTTCGGCAACTAAATTAGAACTTTATTCAGCGAGGGTGATAGTGATAATAGTGATGCGTGAATAAAGTTCACGTACGTTTACGTAAAATGCAGAATACACATTGGGAATTAATTGAAAAGAAAAAAGAATTTCCCTACAAGGGACGGTCATTGTAGACAAAAGATCACGCAGCTCGTTTAGAGCTTGAAATGAAGAGCTAGAAATATTACTTGATTGCGCTCGTTACGATTATTATTATTATAGAAACTTGGTTCGGCTCCGATGCAGAAATCAGGTTAGACACCCTAGTGAGCGAGGTGGATCTGAACGTTCTTAGAGTAGAGACGTTAGTTGTTATTTGTTCACTTTGTTCCTCTGATAGTAGGTACTAGTCCAACTTAATGAAGAAACATTCGTGTGCTGTCAGAGCAGCGAAAGCGTCTACACCAAATACCGTCTGACGATCTCGTCTAGCTAGTCTGTATCTATTGTCGTAATAACCTGAGAAGGGCGGTCGTACCTTACCCCTTCTGATGCCAAAGTCCTGGGCGTGCTCCAGGCACCAACTGTAGAACTTCAAGAGATGTCTCCCACTCGCTTGCGCTACGCACGATCCTTCACGACGATAACGTTCGCAGCGACGAATTCGTGCGTCTTTTCTTTGTAGCCGAGGTGCTGATGAGGAACGAGACTGATAAGCAGCTATGCACGAACATGCTCCTACTGTAAATGTTATACATCTCTCCATTGGTGTTTCAAAAACTACCCAGTGATAGATCTTGACTTTGTTTCTTGCGGCTGCAAGCCTCGAGCTGCGTAGCCTGAAAGACGCAAGCTGGCAGGGCAGGGAGTCGTCTGATTTTGAAAAAAGCCTTTATTGATCATTACATGTGAGTTCTTTAAGCCGAATATCATGCACAGACAGTTATCGGCTGAGAGTTCGCACTTTTGTAATTGGGACATCACTTCATCATACCAAGTGAGAGGGTGCATCAAAGGAAGCCGAGGGTTTATTGTTTCTTCAGGCTTGCGGAGTAAGCGATGGTCACATACAAGGTGTTGTTTGTATGTTTGTTCACATACCGTCATAGTAATTGTGTACAACATCGACACGTCCACATTTGTGGTTTCTAAAGATGTGCATTTGCTTTAGTTTTTAATTTTTGACACATGTTAACAGAAGTGCAGTTTTTAAGGCTAATAAAAACACTTCAATAAAAGTGGTAAGTGTTCTTCTTTCATTTACTCCTCATAGTAATTATCTATAATGTAAACAGCTGTTTGTGCAAAACTACTCGGTTGTTGAAATACTATTCATAGATAGGAAATTGATTACTATTGTTGCAGAGCGTATCGCGCTAGTAGCACTCACATACACACACCCACCGAGACGGACTGGGAGTTATTATTAAGACCGTAAAACTATCTTGGCCGTAGCCCATGATAGATTAAAAACGATGTACAAGTTGCATACATACCGCTGATGCATACATAAAGAATTTTATTGCCTTTTGTTAATTATCTAATTAATTATTTTTTTCATTTGCTATATTTTAAGAAATGTTGAAACAAGTTTCTTTCAAACGACGGGGTCTAGAACTTCGACAATATTTACTACTTAACTAAAATTTGGAGTCATTTATGCCAAGGTAGCGTTCATATACCAGGACATCGATTCACGCTCATATGATACATGTCAAAATTATTAGACAATTGCAACCGTACTACAACACACTTCCTTGAGCTTACGAACAAAACTGTAGACGAGTGAGCATTCGTTCTGTGTTTTAATGTGGGACCTCATCGATGTATCACATTAATGACAGATTCGACAATAGCTAGTCAACTTGTTCATTATCTGATAATAACTGTCAATTCCCTAAAGAATACATTTATTTATTTTGATAAAAAGGAGGTGAAGTTGTGTAATAGCTGAGCAACCGATGCTGTTATCGATGACTCTGAAGGCAAGCCGTACCCGACTACCATAAAGTTTAACGCTAGCAATGCGTTCAATCCTCTCAGTTATTATTTTGCTAGCTGTTATTAGGCAAGATTATATCGGCCTGGTTGGGTTGGTCAAAAATCTAATTGAGCCATGTTTGACAAACTAAGCTTATTATAAGTTTGACAGTGCTTCTGCGACTCTGCTTTATGTACGTATAGCAGTGACATGCTGACAAAGAGTAAAGATCGTCGGAATACAAGGCATATTACGGGTAACGGAACTATTTAAAAAATTATTACTAATTAAGGTGTTTGAGTGTCTTTACCGTTGGAATGTTCAAAAACAATGACAAATTGATTTCTACTACAGTTACTTTTCAGATTTACGTTCATCCTAACATACAGAGCAAATTTTTACTATTATTTTTACTATTAGTACTATTAAAGCCTGAGGGTAATAACTATTTTATCCTGGCTTTGTGCGGAAATAACCCTCATACAAGTGAAAATAGATGTTGGGCGTTTTATTAAAAACAATTTACTTTTTAGATTATCATGAAAAACCTAAACATGCTCTTTAAAAAATGTTTATTTGTCTCATTGTCATCAATAAACGGAAATTTTCAAAGGCTTATTTTAATCACAACGGAGGCGTACATAGACAATAATATAGCATTTGGACTACGGAAAATCTTTACATGGCTTACTCACAATATTCCATACTTGATAGTGTGGTTGGCAAAGAAATTCAACTATAAAGGATTTTATGTTTGAAAAATTCTACGATGTTGGTTCTCACGGAGAGTAATAACCAGATTGAACACACCAAAATAGCGGCAAAGCTGGCGCTTGCTGGTTTGAATCTCCCTTGTCAGACAGACATACACGTACACACGGATGTAGATGCAACGTCTAATCAAAACCCATGTGGAGTCTAGGAAGCTCGATTGCAACGGCGAGAATCGAACCCGTACACCTACGCGTCTTCTCCGGTCGCAACGCGCACGTTAACATGATAAGCCATCGAGCTCGACATATATATATATATATATGGCGCAGCGTCGAACACGAATCAGCCGCATCATCGTTGCCAATCCCGTCGTCTGCTCGACGGGTATTTACATGGCCACAGAGAATGGACCTTCCGCGCAGCCCCCTTTCAGACATAAACAAAGATCGTTGCCGAGACACGGGTGAACGGGAAACGTTATCGTTGGTATGAGATCGCTTGGCGACGAAGCCATTAATTAACCTAACTGGTGAACTATGGCTATGTTTACGCGCTCGACAATATGTTGGTCGACGCAACTAGGTCAGTTCGCCTTGCCAGTGACGGGCGTTGCCTCTGGACAGATGCAATTCGTTCGTGGTACGAGATACAGACCAAGTTACATCGAACCACCGGCAGTGGATCCCGAAGAACTCAAGGAGTTCGTCAAAACGCCTGAAGGTATGTATGCTCAACGAAACGATAGCGATCACGAACGCATAAGCGATGTTAATGTATCAAGGAATTCTGATTCAACAAACAGAACGAATGTGCTTATTGATAAGCATCAGCGTGAAGAACACCCTTAAACGAGAGATCCTAGAGAAATATTAGTGTAAACTAAAACTGTCAGTAACTCGGCAATTCCATTATTCGTAGGATACATAAAAAGATTGAGTCATTGTATAGACTCGCCCTAAAACTTGGATTAATTACTGGTTTTATGCGCCTCTGCGTTTCTTTCTTCTTGAACATTTCAGGCATAAAAGCGGAATTTACACCGATCAAAGCTATTCGATCCGATGTTTCTAACTCTGTGTTTTACGATCCTATGTTGGACAAGTTCATCAATTACTTGATGCGAAAGGGCAACAAAAAAAAGGCGACCGACCTCGTTCACAAGGCGCTTTTCGCGATTAAATTTATAAAACCTCCACAATTTGAACATCCCTTGGAGGTGCTTTCTACGGCCGTCAAGAACGCGTCACCCGTCCTTGAGACGACGCCCATTAAGCGCGGCGGAATCACATATCAGGTTGGATTACACTGCCACCATTCTTGTTGCTGAAATCGAGTTACCGTAACCTCTGTGTAGTTAAGCATTTGACAGTACAAACACAGTTGTCGCTTGTACTCAACCCGGTATTCTACGGTTCTTAATAGCTTCCGCTACTTTAGTAAGCCATGAACTCAGATATAAATCATGTATTAGGGCATACCGGTTCTTGACTGGCATGCCCATCGATCTATCGAACGTCATACGGCTTTCTCGTGATGCCCTCTAACCGAACAACTCACCAATTAGAATACGAATACTGTTCCTAGACAGACGTTTTCACCAAAGCTGAAGGAGTGCAACGTCGAAGAAAGAGCTTATGGCTATACCGACTGCTTTTCTTGGGGCGACATCTTTCTTCTAGACAGACAATCACTTGTGGTTGAAAGTTGTTCTCTATTCCTTTGTTTGTTGAAATTCTGATGGTGCAATACTAGATTGTAGAACGTGATGGATTTCGAAAGCACGACAATGAGTGAAAATGTCTGTGAAGAGTCTCATCAAAACCAAAATTTGTTGAATCACTAGCGCAACTTTAAATGACGATGTCAGCTCACAATGACACTGAACATATGCTCGACTGGAAATATATGCTTACCTGATTGTTCACTTCAAAAAATAGTGCAGTTGCGTAAAAGACGATTTAATGTGTTGTCCCAATGCCATTATATGTCAACAATCTGAGCAAGAGTACCTAACCGTGACAGGCGTTTTCCCACGTCGATTCGGCCTCTCGCTAATTCTAGGTACCCGTGCCTCTCGTGCCCAGCCGTGCGAGGCTGCTGGCAATTCGCTGGATTATCGAGGCCGCCAAAAGCAAGGAACGACACGTGCGCTTCCGGAATTCCCTGGCGAAGGAGCTCGTAGACGCTGCGCAAAACATCGGCAAAGTAATTCGACGAAAGCAGGAACAACATAAGTTCGCTGAGTCGAATAAGGCGTTCGCGCACTACAGGTTCGTAGTACTTCGCCTTCTACTTCGTACTGGATTGGTCTGTCAGAACCGGAGTGACCGTCATGCGTTGTGGCAAGGACAACGGCCTCCATTTGTTGACCGACCAGATTGACTTATCGCCGTTAGACATTGCCGCATCATCTTACGATGTTCTAGTAGTGGAAAGCGCTTATCTGCTGGCGCTTATTCGTTGTCACACGTGGTGTCGTTATTGGCGTGCAATGCCACAGACGAAGCTCCATACGAGTACGGGCGAGTAATGGTTACAATGCACTCATTGACACTGCTGACAAATTTATCTCCTCTTTGGACGATTAGTCATAGCTATTCCCGGTTGTGCAACGGCTCACATCATTGCTGACGCTCGCATCTTATTTCTCCCAGAATGCGGCGATGGGGTTTGGGCGTAGATCCTGTAGCGGATCGATTCCCGTCTTCTAGTTGTTGCGTAGCTTTATGTGATAGTGTAATAAGTATATGGAAGATAGTCGTGCAAAACCAGCGCAGCTGCAAGAAACATTTAGAAAAGGTCGTGCATAGACATTGGACATATGATGATGAAACGGATACAATTGATCAGCAGAGGTCATACCTGTAGATTGCTTCGGAAATGATTGGCCCGCACACGATTAATCAACGTATCAGGTGTAACAGCGATAGTCATTTGTGCAAGAACGTTTTTGTTTTTCACATTTCTTTATAGTTTTTATTTACTTATATTATGGGTACTCATATTGCCGTCTTGACATCGCGATAGAGCTGGAGGCTTCTTAAATGCATAGAGAGGTTGGCAGTCCTAACTCCGCTGTCGGTCATCAGCTATTAACAAACGCCTGTCTGCCATATTTTTCAGGTGGTCGTAAGGCTTCATACGGGTCGGGAGCGGATGACGAATTGCTAAAAGTCCATTAGACGCAGAGTTGCGAATGCGAGTGGTTTGTGTATCATAGACTTTGCACGGTCGCTCTTGTCAATGAGTGCACACGGTAGCGTTTTAAAGATAATAAAATATATGAATGAAATGTATAATTTCTCGTCTATTAATTTGTGATGCTTATGCATGCCAAGTCATCTGAGCAAACGAACTGCCTTGGCCCTTTTCTGACGCTCTTACAGCGCTAAGCAGGTTGCCGCAACTCTCTCTTCAGTCGATCAACATATTGAAGAGTCAACAACTCTCATCAAAAACATTCTCAATCTTTATATGTTTAAGTTAATGTTTGTAATAATAAAGAGGCGAGTCTACATGAGATGTTTCACTCAAATTTACTTTTGTCTAAGGTTTCAGCTAAAACAACGCGCTTGTTGGGTTTTTCTACAAAAAACAGAAACACGCTTTTTTTTTACTGGCATTTACTGGCTTTAATGTAAACGCTGCTTCTTAAGCTCCACTTTGATTACAATGCTACCGTAAATAATCAAAATTGTTGCTGCAAAAAATCTTCATGCGCAAGAGCGTAGTAAACCAACTTGAGACTTTGCCCAACCCGGATTCGATAATTTTCTTAATTTTACCTGCACTAAGATTACAAAGGATTTTAGGAATTTAAATCAAACCGACCGCCATTCGTGTTAAAATCAGCAAAACAAAGTTTAAATACCCACAGAAAACGTATTTTTAATTTGTATCTTGATAAGTGGTTGTGTTTGATTTAATCTTCCCGCAGACATGCGTGAGAGTGATTTTAAAACAAACTTCAAATATCTTAGACAAACATGTTTCTATGCTAGTTCAACAGTTGACGTAGAAATAAAAATACAAAAAATAACCATATTCGACAGCAATTAGGCGTTCGAGAAGCTATCCTACCGGGTCAGGTCTCTAACAAATAAAAAACTGAAAAAGCTTGGCCGCACGTGATTGCACTAATTTTTTGAAAATCGGAAAAACCTTTTAACCTCATTTTTACCTATCTCCTCCTTCGTGATTTGCTATAGCGGCTAGTACAACTTGACGGCGTTTGCAAAGTCTAGCCAGTTTGCAACGTCACCGGGTAAGGCTGCAGTTCGGGCAAGCCAAGCGCGTACAGACAATCCAATCGTACTTCAACAAGACAACAGTCTATGTGCATTTAAACTTCTTGCAGGATCAGCGCCATCGACAAGGCTTCGTTGTAGCTAGCGCGCAGTGACCTTGCACTCCAAATTGCATCGATTCAAGGTAGTCCACAAGCTGTACAACGCTGAGCCGGCTCGTGGCTTCTGTTACGATTCATGATCCTCGAAAGACCGGGATAGGTCATGCAGCATTTTAACTTTTAAGAACCGATAAGATAAGCACTCGATACAACGACTTAGGTCCGTGCACTCTATGCGGTTATTGCGATCATATCGACAACGTCGTTTGGTAGGTGCGCTTGTACGGTGACAAATTTCTATCGCTGATGATCAGGGCGTTCGCAGCAGACCGAACAGGTGTAAGGTTTTGCGTCTGCCATTGTCTTTGGTGCTAACACCGCAGACGCTCTACAATATCGAATGACCAGCCTTTGTTTTGACATCCTCGTGCTCCACCAGCATGTTATGGCGGCCATTCACGTCAATGCCAAGAGAGGTACTTCTTGCTGAAGAAGCTCATGAAGACGCTGATTAAACATGGTGACCCGCTTATTGTATTGGACGACAGAATCTGATGCAAACTTCGCTTGGGTGCCATAAAATAACGTTGCACCAGCTGGCAAATAACGATCCTGACATTTACCGGTGATCGTTTTGAGTCGGCGCCGGTTTTGCGCTAAGTTCTCGGCCAAAATATGGGGGTCATGTACTGTACATGGCACTGTAAATTAGCTGGTTGAACAGCTTAACAAAGAAGCATCCACCAATGACAACATTCGACGGATCACACAGTCCTGGAACGCAGTATGCATTAATAGGTGGCCGAAATGGTATGCGAGGAGTCACGGGGATGGTGTACGCAGGAAATTGCAAATTACTCGATGATTCATACAGCTGAACAGTGACATGTTCATTTTCTGCCGTCACGCACATTCACCGATTCCATTGCTACATTTTGCATTGATTTCTGGCTGCCAGAAAGTGCTTGCAGTTATTTAGATATTGCATGGTTAATCGTTGCATTATAAAAAACTGACATCAGTCGATGCATTTGTCCTGCATGTATACCTAGCACAATAGGAATCCGGTTATTCTAGCTGACATAACACATCTGGCATGTACGCTATTAATGAGTACTAAGTAGCCGTATTGACCGATTCAATCATTTAGAACTGAGCATTGCAATTTTCGTGACTTTGCAATAAAACTCTTCACTGTGCCGGACGGATTGTTTAAAACATATGTGCATAGGAGATTGTTTTCTATCACGAGAGTAAACTTTCGGTTGAAATAGTCACTAAGCGACTGACACGTGGAAGGGTATCTTAAAATGAAATGATATGGACTCGCGATGGTGCATTGGGCCGGATATAAAAATACAGGGTGATGCACAATGTGTGTCAGAGTAACAGGCATACGTGAAAGCACGTGTCGTTAAGGTTTTCTGGAAAACCTAAGACGAATCGGTTTTTAGCGCATGTTCGTCGATGTCACTCCCGCTATCTGTAAATGAATGTATTTAATCCTAAATACATTCATTTATAAAATCAAACCTTCGTAATATTTTTACGCCCGAGTGTCGTAGTATATTGATGAGCCGTGATGGGAACACGACATAAACCACGCGTTTGTCAGTCGTTCTCAGACGGTTAGCGTACACTTTAGTTTTTCAACCATTCCACAGGTAGAAAAAGGTCTAGACGTTAAATCGCAAAATCGTGGAGCCTACCGATGATTCCCCTTACGAGAGATTTTTTTATTACCGTCTACTGTTTTTATTGTACTACTATACATTAATCGCCAAAAAACGCGTTACACTTTTTTTGCGTAAACATCCAACAATTACGATTCGACAATTGGCTCTTCAATGAAACTCCCATACTACTTCATTGATGTGAGTGTTATCACAAAACAAAAAAAAACGACTGTAATATCTCTGTACACATTTGTGTTTATACAAGAAGCATTGTAAATAGGTTAAAAACTTTATATACTTGTAAACGAATGTATGCGGAGAACGTCTCAAGAACGTCAGCTTTCTAAAATTTTGAAATTACATAGACACATATTTATATACAGTTTTAAGCGATTAAGTTAACGTTTGTCGCTCGGACAGACATTTTGGATAACCATGTATATAAAAATGTGTAAGCTAATTGTTTTTGGCATTTCTTTTTCGATGAATTCTTTAAGGCACGAAGGAAGCGGTTTGAAATGTACCACAGGGAGAGACTTTACGTGGCGGCGCTGTCACGGCATGGACGGTCTTCTCGAGAAATGTGTTTTGCTAAGTGTGGCTTTTGTTCCAAGATATATTCGTCTGCTGTTAAAAATGAGTTCAGCATTCTTATTTCGACTCTCGGCGTCGACTCGGTGTCGACAGGTCGGACGTGTCTGGTGGCCGGTGATGATCTCTCGACCTTGCTTTTTGAAACTGTTAGTAGTCAGTATGTAGCAAAGGCACTTTCGCTTTTCTCAATGAATGTCAAATATTGGTGTTTATGTTCTATTTCCTGCTAGATAGCGCAGGAACTAGAAGGTTGGTCCTCGGCACTACAGGTATAGATAGGTTATTGTTTCCACAGTGTCCATTTTATATCATAGCTTCTATTTGTTCACTTAATGCATGCGTATTTTCATTATTGGCTCTATTAGTTTCACAGCGTGTAGTGTGTAGTAGCGTGTAGTCAGTTTTAAGGTAACAGGCGGATGCCTACTCCGTTAATGTTCGTCAGTGAAGTACTGATGTAGATAATGAGACCATTTTTCATGCACGTCAGAAGATTTCGCCGTTAAGACGAATGTACTCGTTACATATAATACTGCATGTCACGGACGAGTTGACAATTTCGCTGGAATTATTCGCCTTTTTAAACATCAAACGACAGGCGTTTCAAGACCGGAGGGTTGACAATCATACGTTAGTATGGCACTAGTCGTCGACCGCAGACGGTAATACGTAGCATGTAAAGGCACCGAGATAAGGCGCTGTTGCTTTGCTACAAACAAATTGAAAATCTTTTGAAATGATCATTTACAATAGTTCGAAAATCCGTTTAGAAAATCCGTACAATCGATACAGAATGGCGATGGGATATCGGAATGCGCAGTTGAGTTTCCTTAAAGTAGGTGTCCGTAGCACTCTAAATACAGGCTGAAAAAAAGGACAGTATTTTCCGGCGTGCAATTGCCGATAGATACTCGTCGTAGTTATTGGATCTAATATCATTTCTACTTGAACAGTTATGTCCAGCATAACCGTTACTTGAATTGTGGGTACTCAAGAATAATGATAGTATGATATGGGGCAATTGCAATGTAATCCGGTGTAACTGTAGTTCGATCCGAAGTAATTGCAGTTCGATCCGTGGTAATTGTGGTTCGGTGTGAAGTAATTGCAGTATGATTCGGGGTAATTGTAGTTCGATTCGAAGTAATTGCAGTTCGATTCGGGGTAATTGTAGTTCGATCCGGAGGAACTATAGCCTCTTCCGGTGTAGTTGTGATTTGATCCGAGGTGATCTCCACGGTAGGTTGGTTGTGCAACTTGTGCGCGTTGAACAGAGCGTGGCCAACGAGGTTCCCGTCTGGAACGAGACAAAAAAAGACAAGAATTAACTCAAATTTTTGCGCAGTCGGGAAATTTCCTAAATTTTCCCAAACAGCTCTCAATAGTGAGTAATGACCGATAATTTGCTGATGCATAGGCAGGTTAATCCGAAAAAGGAATGTCCACAATTGTTATCAAAACGCATTTGTAAACTTTATTTGGGTGTAAATTGAACCTGGAGTGAGCTTTAATTATTTAAATACGCAAAATCAAGAAAGAAACAATATTTGGGAAAATTATGGTTCCGTTAATATAATGGGTTAATAAAAGTCTGAGTTGTAATCCTACTCGAAGATTTTTTGTCAAGCTTTTTTTAAAACAATATAAAGCCAAACGTATGAACTCAGCCTTCAGTACGTTCAATCATTTAGTTTACTTTTTGTTAAGTTAGTGTATTCATTTATTTTTTTTTGTCATGACGAGATTATTTTTAACAAGCCATACACCAAAACGCAGTACATGGTAGTTCATGATACGCTAGTACATGATAAAGCTATGCTTTTAATTCTATTTAGTGTATTTAACTGATGTATTCGCCACCACTCAACGAAGCTATGTTTTCTCGTTAATGGCTACAAACATAGTGTAAAACGTTAGTTGAACCTCTGCCAGTATTTTGTCGCACTTTCTGGTTCTAGTAATCCAAGAACACGGACATGTTTACATTAGCATTGCCCAATTAAATAGCAAAACGACTATGAGGATTAATATTAGGTGGTTATAGCTTTGCTGCTTAAGGTTATTTTGATAACTAAGTAGATTAGAACAATACAGTTAGGTAGAACTAAATGGTAGAGTCCGTGTGCTAGAGTTGATCTTACATAGATGTTAATCCCATCAGCTGCATGTATCGTTAAGTGAATGGTAAGATTTCCCGATACTATCGCATACTATTACATTATCGCTATAGGCAAATAATTCTACTCGAAACCCGTCGACCGAGAAAAGAGGGGAAGCGGGAACCGCGTCTGTGGAGGTAAAATAACGTGACACCAGGAACTAATGCACCTTAAAATGCAGTTTGGAAGCCAGATAGAAAGGATTGCTTTGCCAGGTACCTGACGAATAGATCTCATGGACAGAGGACACTTCGGTTAAAATTAACCTCTCTGTTCGGTTCTGTACTACATAGATGGTCCATTATGGCATTTTCTTTAATTTCAACTTTGCTGGATCGACTAGGCAAATATGTACAAGGTGCATTGGGTGCTAGTACAAAGAGAGAGGGCTTACAGGTCACGGTGCAGGTCCACTATATAGAAAACACAAACCTTTGATTGACAATAGCCTCTTTAATGACGCCTTCGAGCTGTTGCGCGACGAGTTTGGGTCGTTCAAATGGCACTGCGGCGCGAACCACCTCCCACGGGCACTGAGGAGAGTTGGCAGTTTGCCAGAGGATGCCGTTAAATGTCATCACTGCATCGAAATTCCAAAGAGATGTTGACAAATCTGAGATCAGAATCCGACACTGGGGATTGTGCTGCTTCAGCTGCAGAGCAGAACCGAAGAGGCCCGAAACGATTTTTGTAATACCTTTGGTCGACCGTTGTTTGATGAGATTAGAAGCGCCCAGATAGATGAAACATAGCCTAAGATCACAACGCCCTAAGAGACGGGATATTGCGCCGAGGATGTAAGACCACGCACTGTGGGCGGTGACGACAACTGCATCGTCCAGAATCTCCTCGAGATGGTCCCGTACACCAGAGAGCATTCGGTCACCGATAATGAGGATGTCACAGTGGCTGTTTTGAACGCCCGCAGAGAAGGCAACCGGACCATTTTGGTGCTTTTTGCAACGGCGAAGAACTTCGTTAACAGAATTTGCGATGAGCGTATTCCCATCGTCACTCGGACACCACCCAGATTCCCCCACAAGATCTCGATTTCCGTCAAGCCCCAAACTAACGAGTTCCGCGGCACTACCGACAACGCTTTTCAACGTGTCATTAAACGTGCTAACCTGATCATTGTAACCGTCGATGACCTGAGGCGAGTAGTGTTTGTTGGCGTCCTGATAACGCTTTGGGAGCTTAAAGAGAGCAATAGATAGCTTTGGATTTGTTTTCTTCAAGCGAACGCAAATTTCGCCGAGACGTTTTGCCACAGACTTGGCGTCGGTGTCGGTCTGTGCTAGATCCCATGAGCCGAGATGCACCAGCAGCAACGAGCGGTTGCGAAGGAATCGTTCTAGCTCTGCCAGCAGCGACACCCGTGCGCCCTTCGCTGCGACCACCAGGGGTGCATGTGTCTGTTCGACATCCCGTTTAAAAGTCAGGTAGAGCTTGGTGAAGTAGCAGTCACCGACAATCACGACGGAGCTATCGGACATCTTGTTGCTCAAGTGAACTCGAACTGTCAATGGTTGCACATTCAGCGTCGTACGCCAGTCAATAAATGCCGATTACAAATACATATGTTCACTGTGCACTCGAATTTTGACGCTAAGTAAAGTCATCGATAACTTAATCAAAAGTAGCCTAAGTCTGCCTGCTGTACACTGCTACACTCGACGACTGAGATGATCTGTATGGCGATGTCGGTTTACGCTGGGGTACGACGTAAGAAGTTTAACGATTTCGAATCTGCCCGGCCCGGCCTTGCCAGTCGGTTGTTGTCATGAGTACGAACAGAGGGCGCTACGATTAGCCGTTGACGTCCTCGAGAGCGGTGGATGTTGGCTCTTGACGGCGCGATCGGTTACAAATTTGGTGAGCGGCCGTTCGAGCAGAGAGGAGCGGGCGGAAAATCGACGATTAGTAATTATATGGAACTACAGAGAAGCCTCTATCTGATGACGTTCTGGATGGCCGGCTTTTCGACGAGCAAGGCTGTGATGCCGTGTTCATTTGCTTTGGTTCTCTTACCCTATCTCTTAGTTACTCATCTACACCGCGAGTCGATACGTATGATGACGAAATTCCACATAAGTTTAGAAAGCAGGATTGGGGCCGTTTACGAGTTTAGGATATCGAAAAAGTAGGCTCTGCTTTCGTAATTGTCAGGCCAGCTACCACACCCGCCTTTCAATACAACCTGAAGCGCTAAGAGAAAGACTTACTCGTCTGTAGAGAACGTGAAATGTATAATATGGTTGTTATAATTAGTAACAGTTTCTCGCTTTTTGTCTCTCTCTATCGAATATCAAGACATTAGTTGTCACGACATTGGTCTCCAAATTACAAGTTTTCACTTGTACCGACCGAAAAATGCGACATCACACCCGGAAGTGTTTTCTTATCGTTGTTTTATCTGTACATGTTTTCAGCCGAAGAATACCCATGAAAACTTCCCATGCTCATCACCTGGTAGAACCGAAGCTAGAATGAGGCCAACGTTCCTGGCTTTGCGAGTGAACCGAATTTAAACTGGTATAAGAATTAGGACAAGGCCTAATCAATAGCTAGTCCAGACTAGACACACTAATTGGCCCCAGCTGTTCAGTTCGTCTTCAGAATTATGTCTAGTAGTTGAGTAAAGGAATCAGTTGGGAATTCGAACAGGTCCATGCGTTACGCGTATCCTTCGAGAGCCTTCCCCTGTTCGTCTTGCTTCGAATTGCTCTGCGTCAGCTCATCCACTCTGAGGCAACAACAAAGCTCGTTGTTTCTGTTTCGATAGATGCTGCTGGATCACTATCATACCTATAGCGCGTGTCGTTTGATTCTGAATTTGCGATCTTCGGTTTGCCAGAGTTTGGAAGTATTTTTCTGTTTAAAGAGACGACGTGGTGCTATAAAGCAGCATTTCGCCTCGGCAGAATTTTCTAGGCTTGTAACATTGCGTCATTCCCGTGGGCGGTAACGCTATACTGTTCCGAGTGCGGTGAGGCTACCGTTCCTCCTCCGGTGTCTTCGATAGACACCTCGCAACCGGTCAATCTTGACGGTGGTACAACTCTCGGCAACATGCTGGCAGTACTCGCGAAGTAAGTAGAGTATTGGCAATGCGACGTCAGTTGCGTGTTCTATTAGATGTTAGTATTTAGCTATGACATGAGCAGGGAATCAGCCATGCGTGCGAGACGAAATCTTGCAAGCATACCCAGCAGAATTCCGATGAGTAGGAGAGTTAGATTTGGCTATATAAAGGGCTGAACTGAGCTCATATTATCGCCTCAACTCGATCATTACCAAAGGCAGCGAACCTAAAGTTGAACATACAATCCATTTAAATGCATTGAATGAAGTGACGCGTCTTGTTAATCCCTTTATGGTAGACAGATTCTAGACTGAATTGCAACAGTTCCGCACAATCTGCTGCCTGCTCGCTGCGTTCTAGAGCAATATTGACGTAGCAGGAGAGTAACATTTTGCCACCTATCATGTACACGAATGAGTCAACATTGTTGGATGACTAATGGACCTATTGACGAGAGCTGAGAATTTTTAACTCTCGCGAAAAAGTTGTCATCGATCGTGTCTTCTACTACACTACTCGTAGATTATCTGCAAAGTATCTATCTAATAAGAGCAGATGTGTGCCCCCGGACACAGCTGCGGTTGGCAAATCAGCTGGCTGCCCATGATGACCGTCCAAAAATTTCCCCAACTAGCAATCGATCATTGATCAGTAAGAATTGTTGCTTTTAGTTCATATTCAGAATCAGTTGTGCATTTGGAATCAGCTCGTGACAGTTGCTTTTCGCAACGTTTGATAGAGTCTTGACAGAGAAAGCAATGAACTTATTCAAGTGGAACTATTAATGTTATGTTATCATTATCGCGAACAGAAAGAGTAATCAGTGACTAACGTTTTTGATTCGCATCGGACGACTCAATCCTGTGTCTCACATTAGTCCTGTTTTGTTCATGTGCATTAGACGTTTAGCGGCGGTCGGTCGCACTGTTTCTAGAACCGTTTCTTCCTACGAACTTCGGATACCCGTACCGCATGGTCATATCGCTGCAAAGGTAAGCATTTCCGAATGATCGAATCGAGTTAAATTTATTCATTCCCTAATTGTCAATCCAGTGATTCCAGTGATCCAAGACTCATCAAGATGAGCACGTTCAACTCCTCTTACCTTAAATGATCAGTGAACAACATGACCTCAACGGATCTGTCAACCCGAACCTGCGTACGTCCGTTCCTTTACTCACGGACTTTACGCACGGACCTCCAAACTGGCCTTATTTCCCTTCTGTTCTATATAGCAAAACAGTACATTCGAAATGAATTCACTTAGTTTGTTGACACCAATAATATCAAGCGTATCATGCGTTTACATGCCTACTGAAAATTGAAGGTATGGGGCTACCCTGAAAGCGTTTCGGTTCCGAACCGTCGCGTGATGGCAGCGCACGGCTGGCAGGATAATGCCAATTCCTTCGATCCTCTGGTGACACATCCTGAAATGGGACTTCACAGGCTGTTTACACCTAACAGGTCATATAGCACTTTTGATTCTACGCATTCTTTTAAAAAGTTAAATGAGGCTGTGGATTGAAGAGATGCTAAAGGGGTTCACACGTCGATTAGGAAGAAAGAATTCAAGTTTGGCTGTTGCAGCGTGTTTGTTTCACTTTATCGAAATGTGTATCGGAATATGGTAGTGCATGACCCACTATGATAGCCGAATATTGATATTTGTATCCCAGCAATCGAGATTTTTTCGCAGTTCTAACGCAGTAAGTAGAGAATTTTCCTTAATAAGCGTTAACGAGATGTAAGGGATCTTTAGCTTAGGGCAGTAATTGATACAGCGTTTTGCGTTACTTCGAGCAAACCTAGATACTATATAACGAGAGATTTTTGGCACTAGTAGATTGTTACTTCATTATTGTCCAGTCATCGATAGGATTACATTAAGTTGCTTAAAGTACCGCGCATCGATTCATAATAACCTCAGAATCTTTCTCTTTCCGGCCTTTGCGCTCAATGAGTTGGCACTCCAGAAAGCAGCCCCAATTAAAGAAGAAGCCGAGCATTAGCATGTCTCGAAGTAGCTCAGCATTAGATAAAACGTATCAGGGTGATAAGTGCTCAATGTGAAATCTCTACTTATGTGTTGGTAGGCTCGCGTGATTCAGTCGCTGCTTTCATTAGAAAATACTGCGTCGAGCTTGACAATTATTTTCCTTGGTACCTCCGTTCGTTAGACGGTGGTTCCTAAATGCAAGGAGCTTATCTGTGAAATTTCTTTTGTGCAGTGAAGACAAAGGGTTGTGCATTGTCGCACTGGACTTCACGGGTCATGGATTCTCATCACGTCTTCCCCCAGGTAGAGGCCTCCCTAAGGTTTTGACTTATATTCGTTCTTATTGCTGTATAGTATTACCATTAAAAACCTAACCCTCTTTCGTAATAGATTTTGTGTGTCGCACGCGCCCTACCGCCCTAACTAAGCTGAATGACGAACAGTTAATATAGTGCTGTAGTATTTAATGGCTGCATTACGATAACCCTCTACCACGGGCTTAAATACATTTGCTGAGAACTGGCATGGTAGTTCGTAACCGTCGAATATAATAAGGGCACTTCAATAAACGTTAGCGCGTAATTTCGAACGAATAATGGCGCCGTAACCCATTTCATTAATATGTGGTTCAACGGTTATTCGAAATTCATAATCAAATAATTATCCTTATACATGGCGTGACTCGAAAAACTATTCGCACACTTTTCATAATATCGAATCTGGAAAGTTGAGTGAGATTTGACGCTAACAAAGTCATTCTTTTAATGGGGTTGTTGGGGGTCGGCTACCCATGTACAGTATATATATATATATCCTTTTAACTGGAACAATGACACTATGAAACCGAAGTATATCAAATTAAGATCGCAATTAAATATAGTCGTCCAGTAACTAAAATAACTAAATTGTTCCAGAGAAAACAAAACAAATAACCATTCCCTGAGAGAAATTAGCTTGCCTAACGCCACCTCTTTAAATAATAGAGAATGTAGCCGCCTCAAGACACTTCATTACGAATGAGAAACGGACCTTCAGTAACAATTTGATCATTATATTTTTCTTGTTTTCGAATAGGTTCGATATACACGCACCATCGTTACGTTCTGGACATTGCTGTTGTTGCAAATTTTCTCCGCTGGAACAAATTCACGCTTATAGCCCATTCGATGGGTGCAGGCATGGCATTCTACTTTGCCCTCATGTTTCCTGATAGGTAATCATCGCACACTCCCATCACAAACACAATGAACGTGAGATTAACGTATTGCACTAATAAAAATTCGCTTTCAGAAAGACCGTCGTGGGCTAATACAAGACCATGACGTTGTCACGAAAACGAACTTTCACCAATAAAAGTAGACGTATTTAGTGTTTGACTTAATAGGTTGTTTCGTTAAATCGTCAACAAAGTACGATGACCTATTTTTTAGTAGAGTTATCGATGATTATTGACGGCCAATTGTTAAAATGACAGAGGCACAGATCTTAAAATTTCATATAGCTTAGCTCTTATAAAAGCTGCTCCCCTAGCCAACACCTAAGATCCACGGGACCGCTTGTTGCATTACTTCCTAACGCGGACCCCTTTAATCGTAAGGCGCACGCATGTACACCAAACTACCAAGCTCGACACATATATATGACAGCATGTGACGTTTTCTTAAAAGTTATACCATACAGATGTTTCGCTGTTTTCTTCAGATCACAATTTTCTGTAATTGCATGTACTTGTATCTATTGTACCGATCTCTCATGATGATGAAATGGCCATAATCACAAAAGGGTTATTCTCGGAAAGGTGATATAAAAACGCTACCGTTGCAGCTCCGCTTCACACCGTACGTTTCACTCCTTCACTCTTCTTCAACGGCGTCTGTAGGTTTGTCACAGAGCCGCTTGGCATAACCTTCAGTAGGTCCTGGTGCCTTTCGGGTCCACGTATTCGTTGCTGGTTCAGGTATTTCTGCCTATAACAGCTGGTATGTAATTATCAGGATTGTCGGTTGTTATATCCTGATAATTACATACCAGTCGCCCATTGTTCTATTACAGCTAGTAATGCTGTAGAAAAACGACCACTCGTTTACAAGATGTTCCAGAATATGGCCAATATGGGTTTTGCAAAGGGTTTGCATTGCTCTACAGTGGCTCAGCCTGTACCGACGACTACAGGGTGACGTGAATGAATGGAAGAATTGGCTATAATTGTGTTCACTGGACGTCTTAAACGTGTTTGAATAGACTATATAATAAACATTTTCATTGGGGAACTATCTGATCTGAACTTCGATTGGTCGTCTATCACAGGTGGATCATTCATTATATAGGTGGTGTCGCGAAGCCTTAGGGTTAAAGTGAGCGATTCTGTCAACTGTGCGTTTCCTACGTGTCTCATAACGCTCGTGCCTCGGTTCGGCTTTATTTAAATGCTTTATTTCCGTCATTGCGAAAATCTAACTAAAAGACGTTGACAATTGCTTTTGGCTAATGATTTGAACGACTTCAGGGAGATGCGAAGTGCTGCTGAGGCGCTAAAGTTGCAGACGACCTTATGCGACGTCAGTGGTTTGCTTCTTTCCAACTCGAGTGTACCAAAAACAAGAGTGTTATTTAATTTGATGTCTGGGGCCAATCATCTACTAAGGGCCCTGTTTCGGTTCCTCTAGTTTGTTAAAGACGTCAATGTGATTGTGAGATATTCAAAAAAGATTTCTCACAGTAATAATTCTAATGAGTCATAATAAGGATCGTAATACGGGCGTACAAGGGTTAAGCAAAATGTGTCGCAGAATCAAACGTTCGTGATGATTTGTTGCTGAGATTTCTTTCGACAGCTACTTGTTTATTGCAAGGCCGACACAACACAACCTTGAAGCCAACCGGTTTCAGTAAGAAATTAAGGCTGAAAATTTATTTTCAAATGACCTAAACAGAAATGTCATCAGTCACTGCCCTGTTACCAGCCATCGCACGCCGCTGTCTAGGCTATTTTAAAATTAGTTTTATTCACTAACAAATCCCATTTAGACTGAAAGCTTTGTTGAATGCGCTCATTAGGAATGTTTGAATCCTTAATATATTTTGCTCAACCTTTATTCGCACGTAGACCGTACTGCGGTGCTGTGGTGAACTTTGAATTCGTATAAACAATTACCACCCCACAATGACTCATTTTGTTATCTCTACCGATGTGCCTCTCTGTGTGTTTCTCGTTTGTCGTATTTTGATTTTTGCAAAAGGGTGGCGAAAGTAGCCTTGTTCGATGGAATGTTTCCGTTCTGGTATCCGGCAAGCCACTATGAATGGGCGATCGGTAATGCTTATAGCTCACAGGCCAAGTATATCGGTGACGTTATTGGCAGAACAGTGCGACCGCCAAAGGAGTACACGATGGACGACTATCTTGCCGCGGCAAGTCTAGCAACCGTTTATTGACGCCGTTCTTGTACTTAGCAAAGTCAAATATCTCGCAATAGTAGTTTGAATTAATAACTTAAATGAATACAATCTACCTTATCCGTATTAAATATTTTCGCATCTTACGAACAGTTGCATATCTTGGGTTATGGGTGTGGTAAATATGTCTTAAGCAAGTGTGTATGTCGCACAAGGTGTTTTCGCAGGGCTTTAGCGCCCTTAAATCGTTCAGAGCGACACATTCATTCTAAGTAAAGCTGTGCGGATGCACTCGTAATCTTGAGGCACTCGTACAGTAGAAACGT
>MNPL01033323.1:22179-33065 GCA_002081605.1 Tropilaelaps mercedesae | reverse complement strand
TATATATATATATATATATATATATATAATTCTTTGACATAATCTCGCTGTTTCCCTCGGCACGTATTTGGCGAAACCATTTTGGAGCGGATTTACCTCGATAGGACGACCACACGAGAAGCTCTGCCCAATTGATGTATGCGCGTCTCCAGCTCTATGAAATGCAGTTGTATCCGAATATTTCGCCAAAAGTCAAGAAGAATGAGCGAAGCGCGACAGAACTGACATGAGAGAACTCTTACTTGAAAAGGCCTTACAAATACTTCTCGAATCGGTGCACCTTTGCAAGCAGTACAACAACACTAAATTGAGAGACGATAGCTAGCTAGAAAATTCAATAATCAATCATTCGATATATGTGGATGATATAACAACACTCCAGGCCATTAGGACAGAACACAATGGGAGTGGGGACGACAACCCAGAATGGAATTGCGCTTTCTACTGTTACGCAGACGAAATGCGTCGCGCGAAATCTCTCCACGATACAGACGCCATGAACGTAACAGCAAGATCAAACGAAAGGTTCCTTGTGAACAATAGAGAGCGCTTCCTGCTGGCTTCGCTGCACGTTCGTTCGTGTGCAGTTGATTTTTCTAGTACCGTTCCCAGGCTTAAGGTAAACCTGCGCGAAATGGATGAAACATCGCGCAGGCAAATAGAATGTGGAGCATTGCTTGCAGAAGAGCCTGTACACCTACGATATTTCTGAGAGCTGGGACCATAAGACGGGGTGAATGCGAAGTTCAGCGAGCTTTCAAGCTCTCTACAGTGAAGTGCTAACTTCCTCTGAGCGGTGAAGTGACAGTGAATATTTGGCGTTATTATCAAGATTCTGAATGGGCTTCGTTTATGCAGGATTTCTGCGATTGCTTTGCTGGCGTGAATCAAATTTTATAGTGAAATGCAAATCAAATTCTTTCTAGAGTAAACCGACGTAAGGTAGTTTAGTGAGATTTACTGGTGTTGAACTCGATGGCTGTGGGGTGCATTCACGTGCGCCCTGCGACCAGAGGCGATAGATGTACGGGTTCGATCCCTGACGTTGCACATTTATATTTATGGGGTCCGTCTTATGAAATATATAACAAGCGGTATTGTAAACGTTAAACGTCGGCTAGCGGTCAGCCCTAAAATATTAAAGTGAGATTTACTGTCTGAAATTCAGCAGGTATCCTTTGAAGAAACACAATTGAGTGTGGGTGCACCATTTTCGATATTCGTATTTTTAGTTCGTTTTTTAATTTTTTAGCCCTTATACTCCCTAGACCCTGTGTCCTTTCATAACGTCACATCTACAATGACACGAATGATGCGACGAATGACATCTGCGGATCGCCTTCGAAGCTTTAACTGACTATATGCAAATATTTTTGAATCTATACGTTGGTAAATACTAACCCTGTTGTGCCTGCGTGATGATATTACTACGCTGAGTAAGCACCTTCGAGTACACAAGGAGATCTCCTGAGGGATTCGATCCACCTGAGCCTCCCTCGCAGGCACCACAAGTTTCCACCGGGCCACTCGAACTGCGGCGTCGCTCGATAGGGACCTCATCTCTGTAACAGCGAATGAAGATAGTTACAATCTGTTTGTTCTGATACAAAACTATCTGCAAGACAAAAATCAAAATGACCGCCTGATCAGTGGCAGCAAAAAGCTGCAGCACAAATAATGATTGCTAATAATTAATCTAGTTGACGGCAGATATCACATTACACACTTACCTTGTTAAGCTCGTCAAGTTTAATGACGCATTCATCAGAGACTGACTAACTGATTTTCCTCAAGCTGCTAGGGAAATACGGGATAACATGGGCGATTTAGCCTACATTTAGTGATAAGCCTGCTATTTTTTGCATAATGAAACAGCATCCTTGTGGAAACCTACAGTTTTCGTGTCAGCATAGGAAGAGTCGAGAAAAACAGTTTTCATTGGCTTATAAGAAACTGGGCGCTTTTAATTCAACAGCAGCATTGCGGTTAGAAGAGCCAGGCATCTAAGCTGGAATAAGGGATGCGTATTTAACCGCTCTGTTATATGCTAAGGACCTTCTCGTAATAAACACTCCTATAATTACTGACGAATGTATGTGGCTACAGTACGTGTAGCTACTAGAAGGAAAAGCATAGCAAAACTTAACTTCTGTCAAAGCACACTATGCTGACTACAGAAATGAAAATCATGTACCATAATAACAATTAAATACGCACTCCCAATATATGTCTTGCAAGGCCCAATGGAGCATCGACCACTAAGATGAAATCGTTTATAGTTGCGAGACAGACAAGGTGGGTTTTACGTGCTGATAAAGTGCATCTAGGAGAAAGCCCTTCTCCAACTCGCATCATCGTGCTATATTTCTCAAGATAGCGGAGATGGCAATCTTTGAAAACTAGAGTACGTACTCCACTAGGGTACTTAGGGTACTTACTAGGTACATATTACAACGGATTCACAAGATATAGCAAGATTTTCCTAATGGTGGTCAGTTTGCTAATTGGAAAACAGCCGAACCGTTCATACCCGTATCGATAAGAACTCATGTTCAATACTTTCTCAAAATGCTGTAAGCCTCTGACGCCGGTGAAAGAATCAAATCCGATTTCTGCCATCTCTTGATGAGGAGAGACTGTCGCAGGCAGTAATTTGCCCTCGGGAAACCGAGTCCTTCAGTCTCATGATCGCTTCGCGGATTCTTCTCCTAATCTCCACTTTGTTTAAGATGCGGTCTGGCCTTGTCATGTCGTCCTACCTTGTAGGTGTCGGTACATCGTCGGTACATGTCGATGTTATGGGGTCAGCTGTTTTGACGAGACGGCTGGCGATTCCTACGACTAAAGTTCAGTCGAATGGGAGAAACAGAGATTACGAGAGAGATGTCGAAAGTGGCTCTGTCATCTGGTGGTGACACTCCGTTTACAACTTAACACGTCGCTAGAGCGCGGTTCCTTGTTTGCTTCGGGATTCTGTGTGCAACCACCATACGTAGCAGGAGTGAATGGTAACACAACTAGACAGTTGATAGAAACCGACTGTTCATTACTAGTGCTAAGATACTTTGTGTACCTGACGCGAAAACGATGTTGAGCTTAACATGAGAAGGTTTTAGGAACGTATTTATTTTGAAAAGACCTCGTTGGCGACGGGAGACGAACATCTAAAATCTCTGTAACAAATATGCGTAACTTTCCGATTGCGTGTGTATTTTTTATGGTACATGCTAACACACGTTGGTATAGAAGAGCTCCAACATTCGATGGTGGCCAAACGACCAAAGCTGCTTTTTCAGAATAAGTTACTTTAAAGACAAAGCCGTAGAGGAAGAAAAGCATCCGAAAGAGAGATAGGTGGCCATTTCGCACTTTTTTCTAGTTGAAACCAATGTGTGCGTCCCTGCTTTTACTCAACTCTGCAATTGTATACCTTAGTCCCTGGCAAGTGGTCGTTTTAGCATATTCATTCGTTTCAGTGTCATGCATGCGTAAACGGGTTCATTTCTTCATAAAAACTCTAACAGAATCCTTACCGAATATTTTTTGCTTTAAAGGAGAGCGAACAGCCCTACACCACGAGATAGAATTCAGGCGTGTAAAGTCATTTGTTGAAAAATTTCGTTTCCTAATATATACCAGAATTAGCATCATTCAGCAAATTGTGCCATATTGAAAGAGCAGTGGAATCTCCAGTTGGTGGCGGGGTTTGCCAACGATATGATGGCACTGATTCGGGCTTGGTTATGCACTGTCTTAATTTAATCGCCGAAATTCGATGAAATAGGAGCGCTTCAAAATTAGCAGCATTTTCTATGCAAGAAATCTGAAGAAAATACTAAATTTCACAGCACCTAATCGCAAGTTATTTTAAGGATTACAGTACTTAACTGAAGTGTACGATCAGGGCAATTCTAGCGCATTAAATCAACTGCATTTCTATGACAAACATGTATGAGATGATCTAATACCGATCGTGAGCGGAACAGTTTGTAAAAAATTGCACTAAAGGGCGCCTTTAGGCAAACGGATTTAAGGCGTGCATTTACTTAAAATGTATGAATTTTGGTCGGCTGAAACCTCAGCCGTCAACGCATTTACTCCCGTAAAAGGGTGATTGCCTCTGGCGAGGTGGGGACCAATTTGAGCATATAATAAGTGGGAAGTGCAACTCTATTTCACTCCAACTCACCTTCGTCGAGCGTACCTGAGCGGCGTGTTCACATGAATGACCATAAAATTTTACTAAAAAATGCTTTGTCTGAACTAAGGTTCCAAATCGGAATCTTGGAGAGGTCGGCGTTCAATCTGCTCTGACACGGAATTGTTTCCGGCTTTGCAAATTGCTACAAGGCATTCTATGCATACGAAATTTATGAGTGTATGCCCTTTTTTGAGTATTGGCGTCCAATCGAGACATAGAATAATGATCTACGGTTCCTGAACAAGCCACAAATCATGTTGATAGAATTTTGCAAATTAGCTCTATTTTTGAATTTGTTAATAATGGTCTGGTAATTTTAGTGGTATAGGAATAATATCATCATGCACACATTACGCAGATCTGGTTTCCGTCGCTCGCAAAAACAAAGTAGTATTTTTATTAGACTGGGCTTAATTGTCCTTGTAAGTCCTATTTTTTTATCCTTTCATATATTTTTTCAAGAAGGAGATAAAAATATTTTTTCTTTCGAACTCATCTTCGTAGCGTACAGTAATTTTTAGAGGTCTCCTTCGCTTATCGCGAGTATTTTCGAAAATTTAGATTATCACGAATATGTTACATAATAGCATGTGTAGGAATTCGTTTCGGTTTAGAAGGAGCAAACGGTGAGAATCGCGAGAATGAAGTTGGCATTGCTGCATCGTTTGACGGAGACGGTCTTGAACCTCATGTAGCATTGGCTATGTAACAAAAACAAATAGAAAATAGTTCTTTGGATAGTATTTTTCCCCTCAAAACGTCAATAAGCCTAACTGTATTTATTAATTTATTGTCAGTTATATATCTTAAGTTTCATAAATTTTTTGTAAAAAAAATTAATGAGGCTGCAATTTTACCGCGCTTAGGATATTTAAAACATACTTGAAAAGCGCATGTGTGATACACTTTACAGACAATGAAAAAGATTCGTTAGCCTTTCATTGCAAAACGGTGCAAGGATGCTTCCTGGCAACCTTCCTTCAAGCGGAAGGCTTCAAGTTTGACCTTGATATATTTTTACTTTTGCACAAAAAAAAATTAGTTTTAAAAATTCTCACTAATTGCGTCATCTGGAAAGGGGGTTGATGTACATTCCCACAATCGCTTCATGACACCAATCATTTTGAGGAAACGGCCGAAAGTTAATGAACTCCTTCTGGCTAACCCTAATCGCCATAGTCGATCATCCTTGTGCTCGTCTATACATGTGTTATGCATATGGTAACTGGTCCATCTATACACGAATCCTTGAATGCTCTGTCGTTAGATCGCAAACAATGTCTAACTAATATCTTCATCGAGATACGTTCGCGTGCCACGCCAAGTTCGTTGACGAATCGGGATTACGATGACTACGAGACTACGAATCGCTGACGAATGGGGTACAGGAAATCCATTGATTTCACTAAAAATCTATTAGGACACGACCGTCGTCGGCCGTGAATTCTCCATACATATAGCGTCCCATGATCAAACCTGATACCAAGAGGCGAAAGGCTCATTTGCACAGGGCCAGGTCGCGATATTAGAGGATCCATAATGGCCTGCCGTTTCATCCTCCTTGTCCGTGCTTCGTCAATAATTCCCATCGCGGTGCTGTGGCTAATACCGTGACAACTGTCACCTTTTCATAATCCCCATAGGCATGCAGGCGGTCTGTATCGGGTAGGAGGACCGCTACGTAGAGCACGACGAGCTCCCTGAAAGGTCTTCATCGCCTCGGGCAGTGGAACTTCAGAGCCGCTTGCAGGCGCATTCAGTGGCCTAGCCGGCGTGCTGCCCACTTCACTGTTCTACTCGAGTGACGGGCAATACATTCGAAAACCATATATCAGCCCTATTCGTCGAGGGTCTCCTCTCCTCTGCCTCAGGTTGCCTGTTTTTGCGCCTGCGGGTTCTGTTATCTTTTCTCCCGATGCTATCCACTTTCGGCACATCAGATTTAACACACACATACACACACACACACACATCTGTACACAACACAGGCACTACCAGACGTGGAGCGTTTGCTTACCGCAAAACTGAAGGCATTTCTTCCAGCAGATACGTATACGACGTAGTGGCACACCAGCTGCCGATCTCATACTTGATACTCGATTTACTCAGGCAAGCACGCAGAAGTGACTCAGGAAGATGCGGAAGGTGATCACTGGCACAAGACCTTAACATCTATACGAAAACGTTAGAAAAGTCTTCGTGTCGTTTTTTGGTACGCCTTGTGTGCCATTCGCACAACCACAATGACGAACTTTTTCGCCAGGCGTCCTAAACGTCCAACGATGTTATCCTTTACCGCGCTAGAAGTCGCTCTCCAGTCCACTACCGTAGTTCCTCTCAGCACAGACACAAGCACAACGGCTGCTCAGTACGTACGGATATCTGTACGCATTGGGCATAAGACCCATTGAGGAGCCATTGTTGCCGATGTCCTCGACGTCATGAACGCCAACCTTGTCCAAGCTACCACCGGCTTGATGGAATGATCATGCGTGGCTTGGGAGTCGTCAATGTCAATGGGACCCCCGGGAGCCGCGTATTAGTTTACATGAAAACTCTGGCGGATTGCTCTGCCCGAACGTTGGCGGAATCAATGCACTGGCTTAGGCGGGTGAACAGAGGAAGCTCAGGAGAGCGTCTAACGCAGCTTGGAGCATGTACGAAGTACGGGTGTAGCATGGCCTTTCACCCCGTATCCCATGCCCGCTTGTTGCCATAGAGGGAGCGTTGGAGCACAGTTGCATCCAATTGGGACCGCAGCTGGGCTTTTACTGTATCCGCTGAACGGTGGAAGGAGATGAACTTCACAGGCCACTTGACTGAACAGACAGTTTTACAGAGTTTTTAGTTTTGGCGTGAATCAAGCATCATTGCCCAGAGTAAGCCATGGTGTATTGACAGCGATGTTTCGCTGACAAGGCAGTGCGGTAACTAGGCATGGAACTAGCTCAAAGAACTACTTGCAGGGAGGGCTGTTGGTAAAAGGGATGCACTTTAGAAGCACAGTAGACGACGTCTATGATCGATCTCGCTGGCTTGGTTTGCATTCGCGTGCACCTTCCGACTAGAGGAGACACGTGGCTGCACGGGTTCGATCCCCGCCGTTCCACATTTACATTTATGCGGTGGTCCGTCCTACAGGGTCATGCAAAAAGCGTTACCGTGGACGTTAAATGTTGGTTGATGGTCAGTGGTTGGCGGTGTGGAATCAGTGCATGAGTTAAAGGAAAGTCTCGTTGATGGTTGGACGCCGTCAGGATAGCGGTCCCACATTATACCATCGAAATGTAACAGATGACTACGTCCAGATGGGTTGAAGACAGGGTCTAGCGCGACTATCCACACAGTCGACCAACTTGGGAATAGTTCAATAACTAAAATTCGAGACATATTCATTATTTACAAACTGGTCACAGGTGCATACTGAACATACACCCCCTGTCTATACCGTGGCAGCGATTCGATTATAGCTAGAAGTTGAGAGTATTCACCAAACGCCGTTCGGTATTACGCTTGCAGGGGATATGGAACAGTGGTACGCATACGTTATGCTAGAATTATAGGTATAAAGTGGGCAGAACTTCGGTTATTAATGTCTTTACTTGCGACTAATGTCCCCTGGGAGGCTGGCTTTAAGAAGACACTACTCCATTCGCTGCAACTTCTTCGACTCTAGTCAATTGTTCCGCCACGGCGACAATTATCGGTGCTATAATCTCTTTAGTCATAAACGCATTCCTTCGAGAGTTTAGAGACCCACTAACCTCACGCTTAAACGACGCTGCACGTACGACGAAGCAAAGGGTCCGTTCCTCGTAATAGAAATACGCTAGCTTTCGTTCCACTAAGGTGGATAGTGACTCGTCGTTCGTAATCGTATACACACGGACGACGTACAAGACAATTATGTGCAGATCTACGCTCATACGTGTCTTAATCCATTGTGTACTCTAATGTCATCGTAGCGTCATTCTGCATTGTTTCACTGTGCTCATACGTGTCCGAGCAATTTTCGTGCGGAAAGGCTTGAAACTACATTAACTGATAGTCTCTGCAGGCACTCAAACACGTCAGTCGTTTTTCCTCTGCCGTTTCTAGGTTGTGAATCCTGCGAACTGAGCTTGTTCACAAGACGTTATGTGACGCAGTGCCTACTATTCTTTTCCTATTGCTATTACTGAAATGATGAAGTCCAGTATAGAAACAGTCCCTTCAGTAGTGATGGGCTTCTGTCGCCTTCCGCCAAATGATTGAATCCATACGCACTAAGGCACTGCATCACACATAGATTTCGCCCACATATTGGCTTACCAATGACGAATAAAGCTTGCCATATCAGAAGATGCCGCCAGCAGCTTAGTTTGACGATCGCACGGACCGATATTCACCAAAACAGTTTTTTGCGCTGAGTACATCTGCCTTGTACCTGCGGTACAGCCTGACATGGCTGAATATCTATTTGAATTTGCAGTGGTCGTGTTTTTTTATGCAGCCTGTTAACCTTAAGTCCTTGTGGCAAGACGTTTCAGCATTGCAGCCGGCCGCGGCGCCCCGAACAGTATCCGCCAAGCTCACTCACCCTGAGACTAAAAAGCTGAGGTAAGTCTGCAAGCAGCTGCCGACGACCAGAGGTGGTGGTTAAATAATAGAACCAACATTGTGAAGACGCCACTCGAGTACGGGGTAGCGTAGGTCCCCAAAAGTTCGGAATCCGCTCGCAGAGCTGTCGAGAGCCAGCTAGCTATAGCGGGTTCCTCGGTCTCTACCTGAACAGTTGCTGAAGCCATTTGTGGGGTTGCGTCGTCTTGTGCGGCGGACAGCAGTGAACCCTTCCGCTGCGTTGACGACGGCCGCTCGGCAGAAATGCTGAACATTCAACAGACCGTTCCTACACTTATGTTTCTTCGTTTTTTTCGCTACTTCTCTGCTTTCCAGCCCGCTAGCTAAAGGGGAGAGAGCGAAGTAGGGAGGGAAACTACATGATATAATACACTATTATTGTTGTTGTTGTTGCGCAGAGGTTGAAGCTCTCACAAACCTCTTACGAGGTTTTCGGCCCAATGGACATCTCCCTCTACAATGTGTGCGTATGTGATAGGCCAACACAACTGAGTGAAGTAGGTGGTCGAGCGGAGCAGACTAAAAGGCATAAGCTGACAGAGTTGACCGCAGAAGCATTCTCGATCATTCGAGAATTTCTCTCCGTGGGAATGTGTAACAAATCAACAAATGCGTCATCCTATTCCGCAGATACTTTGTGGAGCTGAGCGAGGGTTTTACGTACACGTCAAGCAGCCCTCGCGATAAGACCCACCGAACATGAAACGAATTATTCACGTCTAATGCATGCCTAATGACGCTGGGTCACTTCACTTTAAAGGCTGTCCCACAACACATTCGCTATGTAGGAGCTTACTCAGCAATGTAGACGATCGCGATGATCGCCCGACGAAAACTGGACAAAAAAGGACCTAAGGGGCTGATCTCGAAAGAAGTTACAACAGTCACACAAGATTCCCCCGGGAAGGACTGCCGCACGATCAACTGCAACTCAATTAACCCTAACGAAATCAACGATAGCTAGGCAGACCGAATGTAGAGTTGACGAATTGACCTATCTTTTCACAGTGGGCCATGATCTTCTGTAGTCCAAACTTGAACGGTGCCGCTGGCCTAAAGCAAACTAGATTCGGCCATTGTCCAAAGGCGTGGCGCTTACAGAACCTCCTCCAAGCGAAATCAATATGAACACATCTACGAGGACGATGGGCGTTGTTAGTACAGCACACAGACTCCGCGACAGTCTGCTAAGTGTTAATCCCTCTTGTACGTTCTCGAATTGATTGCAGATTTCACGAAAATCAGCAACAGCACGGCAAGTTCTCGTGGCATCAATGTCAACAAAAGGGGCACAAACGTACAGCGATATGTACCCAAGACGAATACGAATTTCGACGCCGCTAGGAGTCTTAGCGACTAGGATCCTAGTCTAGCTGAGCAACACTGTCAAATCAAAGCACGGAAAAGTATGAGATACGACCTGAAACTGCTGCCACTTTAACAACAGGTTTGTGCTTCGTTCAGCAGCTCGTCAAATTTTCGAAAATAAAACCTACGAATAACTCTCAATGACACCTAAAACTATCGACTATAGTTCGAAGCCAATAAGAAAATTTGTATTTTTCTAGTGATGCTTCCTTGGATGCATTATTGATTTAGTACAGCAATGACGTTATTTAGACTGAAATTGCGTCACCAATGCTTGGCGTTCAGCTAAAAATTATTATTAGACCTATATATTGCGAGGCCACAACGCTAATTAATGCCAAGTGCTCATTCCAACAAAAAAAACCCTTGTTCTTCGCCTGCAGGAATAACACACTAGTAGAAAAGCGGGCGGGCGAGAGTTCACGGTTCTTCCGGCGCGAGCTTCCCGCCCGGCCCGGTTTTCCTACGCAGCACAATAGTTCCCCGAATGAGTTCTTCCCTCTGTTTATCTCACTTCTTGTTTTGGCTTGTTGTGCCTCGTGGCCTTTTTGCTTTCATCGGACTACTTCGTCGGCGTCCTCCCGCCGGCCAGCGAAATTCTCCAGCATTGGCTCTTCTCATCCTTCGCACTCGCCCTCTTCGTCCAACTTTTTTGTCTTAACCTGTGTGGTAGTGTCGTCGGATGAGTTAGTAGGCG
>MNPL01033301.1:8207-30082 GCA_002081605.1 Tropilaelaps mercedesae | reverse complement strand
TATATATATATATATATATATATATATATATATATATATCACATAATCCAGGGGTTGAGCCAATGCCAGAGACGCCACCTTGGCATCTTCGTACTAATGGTACCAACTAAAAGCAGTAGTACCGATTTCGCTACGAGTGGTGCCAACATTTTACAAGCCCGTCGCGTAGCCAAGCACGCTCTCCACCTACATCAGCCAGCACTGGATGTCCACGGTACCGGTTGTATGTAGCATTACTGCGTAAGACGGACCCCATGAATATAAATGTGCAACGGTGGGGATTGAACCCGTGCACTTGCGCGTCTCGTCCGGTCGCAAGGTGCAAGTGAATACACTAAGCCACTTGAGCTCGATCTGACCTGCTCCTGGGAGCTCCCCACCTAAGAGCCACTAGCACACGAGGATTCAAAGGAAAGGATTTAAGATCGCTCAGTGGCTTTCAAGGCTACACGAGTATCATCTTTTGGCTGAAAGGGCAATACAGCTCTTACACCGACTATCGCAAAATGCAAATTCAGCTCTTTAGTGATTTCCGGTGGAGTAAATTTTGCTACTACGTTGAAGGGTACAGAAGAGTCTACTTATTTCGCCTCCCTTCCAAAAGAAGCATTAGTTTATTGTCGCAACTGATCAAATTTCTTTTTGAGTTTCGTAAAGTTAGAGCCATATGAAGATGGCACTGCACGTCTCAGATCTCTTTGGTGTTTAAACCATCCTAGATTCCTGACAATTCGTCTTTAAGTAAGCCGCCAGTAAAGCCTGTTTAAATTCTGGCGTGCACTACGGAGTCGGGCCTAAAAACAAAACGTTATCTGCTTAGCGGAACTACTACAATGTATGTAGTGAAAAATTTACGCAGAATCGCGAAATAATGGCACTGGAAACATTAAAAGCGGGCTCAGCATTGGTACTCTCATAAACCTGGAAGCAAGACAAACGGTTTTCACCATCAATACAGCCACTATATCGTTTCTATTATGACGTCTACCTTCCCACGATCAAGCAAAGTCATCTCTACGAACGAAATCACTTGTTTAAAATCGACGATGAAACCCGCAAAACCTTTTCGATGTGAATACGAATAATCTGTACATTCTTATCTTCGCTACTTTGTATCATCGTAACAAGGACACCACATACTGAGCAGACATGCCTACCAAAGCCCAATTTGGCCTTTTAGTCACACGATCCAAACCAGAGGTGTTGAAATTATGATCGTCTCTTTTCAAGCACATCTTACTAATTACCACCAGGTCCACCTCAAAACCCTCACCTTCTAGCATATATACCAGTGTCTCGAAGTGATTCAGCCTTTTTAGTACCCCACTCCCAGCAATATTATAGGGCTGTCAGCTATTTGAATTAAACGGCCCAATATTATCAGATATGTCCATAAAATAATACAGTAGAGTAATAGGTATAGAACATTTTAGGCTTCTATAGATCATTACCGACATTTGCTAAACCCGTTCGCCTTTTGTGTTGCAGTCACTTTCCATGGCTTAAAGCTTAACTTAAATATTATCGGCTCATACCCCCTGCTTGTTTTTTGCCGATTGGCTCATAATTAAAAGTGATCGTGACTACACAGCACGACGACCACATATCATTGGTATATTCTGTCATTCGACCGATACAATGGAGGACGTTTATAATAATCGGCGTGCCGAGATTCAGAGTCTATGAGACGTAAATGAATAGTACCTTGTTCCTAGACAGCAAAGCATTGCTGAGCTTGCTACAATTTTATAAAACTTAAGAAAAAAAGGTCATGATGGCGTGGATTGATCTGCCTGAACTTGCCGTTATATAGCCGACCGAACAAGAAATTACGTTCAGCTGACTTCGTTGAGTCGCTAATACTAACCGTATTAGTCCCAAGCACCGTTGCCCCTTGAAAGAGTCAGCTTGTCTAACTTTTCGTATTAACTGACGCGGATATATGCGGACCATTTTTGACAAGATCTTGGAAAGGTACGTTAAAAACATATTTCGCGTTTTTTTCGCGAGTTTATTCGCGAGCATCAGGACAATCCATTTCGATAGCGAACAGACTATTCCAAACGAACACGCATCTTCTACCAATTATTAATAGGCCAACACTTGAGCGAAAACAATTAAGCAATATGAGGGTGATTCACAGCCCTAATATGACTATTTGATATCTCCAGAGCACATTTTAATGGATACGGACCGTTGATTTTACGTATATCAAGATACAGAGTGAGAAATGAACAAAAAGGGTTGTGCCAGCGGATGCGCCCAAATATAGCCACCGTCCTGGCTTTCGAAATTAATGATTCTCGTTTTCTAACTTGTTTTCGTAATTTATGAATTCGAGATCTTATTTTGGCTTAAGCCGTAGAACTCGACACAATATGCAATATGCGACACAATATGCAATATAATAGGAAAACGACATGGTAAATCACAAGAAGCGTTCTTTTCTATATGACGCTCTTTTTTCTTCAAGATTTTTAAGTGGTTTTTACACACGGTCTTCGCTATTTCTGCACCGGGCCGTGTCGAAACAGAAAATATAGTAATTTGTACATGCGGACTTAAGTTTTGAATTTTAAATCTTGTTTTGTAAGTGCATTTCTTTTGCGGTGAATATGTAAAAATCTTTTAATCTCAGATGCATTAATGCTTGGACAGTTTTTCTGCATCCAATTATCGAGGTTGTCCAAATGCGAGAAGAAACGATGAGAAGAGTATTCGCCGCCTATATCAATAATTTGGGCTTGACCAGACAAAGCATTCTAGGTTAAATATTTTGCGTCAAACACATTTTTGACAGATTTTTTTGAGGCTAGATAAAAAGATTAACAATGCTTTTTGACGTCAGTCGAGTAGGTGATTGAATGGGCGCCAATGAGCCAAGCTTTTCATAAATCTTTTACCAATTTAAAAAGGTCTTCGATTTGTTTTTCCAAAAATAGAAGGATAATCCGAAATAAGGTCGAACGTGCTAAAATAGTTAATCAACAATGGTTCCTTCAATCACGTTTTTCAACCGGCGCCGAGATAAATATTGGCCTACAATTGGTCGGCGAAAAGGGGTCATCACTTTAATGAATAAGAATTTCTAAACCTACCTTTGTAGTATACAAAGCGGTATTTGTCCCATATTGACCGAGGAAGATTTCAGATGCTCAATAATAAATTGAACTTGCATTGGGTGAACTTCGAGAACTTCACCCACGCATGGACATTGCCTTATTTGAATCTCCATTTAGTTGCTTTTCATCAAGGTCGGTTTTGAGGAGTTTTCTGTCCCAAGTAGCATCATTTCTAAGATAAATTGAATTTAACTGATATAATTGTACGTAAGCTACGCGGCTGGGCTTTATGCATTTGTCACACGGAGGCACCTACACTTTATAAGTATAAAAAGAGTAAAAAATTGAGTCAACTGCACCTAGTTTTTTATTAGGTTTTTTTTTATCGAAATTGCTGAACTTGTAATTCCACTTTCAAATCTTTGCTTAACACGGGTTGCGGTCTATGATTACAGCCGAAAAGTAGCGAGCCCACAACTACGCCGCTCAAATAGATCATTCGTTTCTATAAGTCTTGTTAGCCTATATGGTATTCTACTACGTTTTTTAATGCCATGTCTCCCGAGATAATCGTAAACAATCTACAAACGATTTATTGTTCGTGACTTGATCGTCATGCGAGAGGTTTGCTTATTAATTTAGTTATAATCGAGTAACTTTGTTAATAAAATAGTTTCTTACATTCATACTAACATAATTCGTTTTTACTTTTTTCATTTTAACTTCATGTCTAGTTTTAGGACCGTGAAAATTGATTTTATTGCTTTCTTGCTTTGTTAGGTGACATTTTAGAGTACTAATTTACTTTTCAGCTTACGGTTCTACTTCAAACTATCGGGCTTGTGCAACGATGACACTCGTCTAATCATCAAAAGAAAAAAGTAATTGTAGTGGGCTAGAAACTCCTTTATTACAATCCACGACTTGCGTCTAAATTGCTAGTACCACTTTCTTTTGACTTTTTTATGATGTTCTCTTTTTCCGTCATTGTACACTGGACCCTACGGTAGTAGTTAGAGGGGGTGTAGACCTAGTCGAGAGACTCATGTGAAGCATAATCTGCGTATTGGTGATCAGGCTTTTCAGGAGCATGGTATAAAAGACGTTGACGGTCCCTCGTGTATCCAACGGGTGACTTGCTACACTCTGATAACTCAACCCTGGACGCAGATGTTAGCAAAAAGGTAATTCTGAAGTAGATGCACGAAACAGTTAATAATATTTCATTCAAAACAATTTCGTATGTAATTAACGCTGAGGATGTTTTGACATAAAGTGATAGAAGTGTGGAATGCTTTCAATGATTTTTTTATCTCTTTTGTGGCGTAGCGGATTATATACATGTTTTAGGGATTTTAGGTTGTCTGACATTGGCTGGTTGTCTATTGCCGTTAGTGATAGTTCAACCAGTCAAGCTATACTTGCTGTGAACTCTTGTATATCTAACGAGATCTTTTCACGCGTGAATGCGTTACACAATTTATAGAACCCAACCCTAACAACGAGAGCGTTATGCCTCGACCTTGCTTTTGCTTTCTTTTTTCCCTCATCATTTCAATAATTGAGCCAGCTACACGCTCCGCAATAAGCGACCGCGTCTAACGATATCCAGCGGGCATTGCAGCTAATGCCATATGATTTTGATATAAAAACCACCTTGTATTCAAACTAGAAATCACACTAAACGGAACATCTTCGTGGTAACATCAGCAAGGGATCTGGAACTAACAATGACACGAGATCTTAATCTCGACCAGACCGTTGATTAGATTATCAAGATGGCCTCGTTTACTATTGGTTCAATTTTCAAATTTTTTTTGTTGTAAAGTCTCTCAAATCTTCTATTAATATTTTTGAAGTCGTCTGATCGTTAATCACTTATACAGATCAGAAGTCTGGCGTCCCACATGAATAAATAAGTGGAGGTTATTAATCGTGTAATGCACGGTTCAATTTTTGTTGTGGGTTCATAAACGTTCATTGCATATTTCTACAAAGAAATACCAGATTAGAATTTCAGGCCAGACCATAAAATGCTCAATACGCTACTTCCACATTATTAAGTCTAAATAAAACTCTTTGGAGGACGGGTTCTTGAGATGACCGAAACTGAACATCTAAATAGTTTACTTTCATGAGATATTACCTGCAAATTGCGAAACAATTAATTCAAATATTATTTGCTACAAACGTGTATATAATCAGCCCTGAAGTATCGTTTTTACAAAACGCCGTTCAGACCTACTCTACACATATACGCATGGTTATACACTTAACATATGATTATGCATTTTTAATAAAGTGCAAATTGAAAGAGGTATACTTATTTTCTTTTGCGCTAACAATTCCGATTGATTGATATAAGTTGCAAGTCGATTAAAATCCCCTAGGTCGCTATGATTTATCAGACCTCGGTTCTACAGGAAAGACTGCGTTGAATCCTGCTGTTGACATCGCCACTATTCTTCTGACGCGGCGCTCAGATCCATTTTTCAAGCCAGTAGTTTTCAGCCGCTTCCGCTAAAGAAAGATACCGGAAAATTACCTGTTTTTTTCTCGAGTTTTTTAATTGAAAGGGTTAGTCGGAAATAGTTTGTCGAAGTTTAGCCGCTGAATACCCGATCAATACATTGATACCATTTTTCAAAGTCTCGCACAGTAAATTTTGTTTTCGGTCTTGAGAGTCGCAACTTTCTTTTGAGTGCGCATGTGCGCTTGACCAATGTCAAAGAGTCGCGACTACTACCCAACTTCAATTCCAGTTTTGCTCTTAACCCCAACAATATCTGCTCGCGCGATGAGTTGGAAACTTTTTTCTCAGTGTCAACATTCATTGCGACTTTAGACTAGTTTGAGCAGTTGCAAAATAGCTTTTGATGATTAACACTGAGACGATTAGTAGATCAGGAAGGCCGATAGCAGCGGTCGTGACAGTAGGAGGTGGCTTCTGAGACACCTGAGAGTACCGTTACTGGTGTGACAACAAAAACAATTGTGACCGCTAGGTTAGAGAAACGGAGCTGACCTGAGAGTCGACAATGAATGAAGAGATGAAAGATGCTTTTCGAATATCTTCCGGACTAGAAAATCGTGGACTTGGGAAAGGCTTTACTGTAAATCTACTTGTGTTATAGCGTTCATCCAGATGACGGTACCGGTAGGGTAAATTGGCTCAGTCGTTACAATGGTAGCGCAATGGATAGGCACCGGCGGTGTGTCGGAACGGAACGATTTCAATAGCATCTTCCCGTTGTAAACACAAGAGCTTACTGAGTCAGTCAACTGGGCAGAAAAAAAACAGCTTCTGCTGGCATATTAATTTAACCTTCTAAAACCTCCTTAAAAAATTTCCATCTAAAATGAATGTCCGTTAATATGCAGGTACAATTCATTCGATTTTAGTACAGGGCTTGGCAAATTCATTTGCACGCCGTATAAGGCAGAGAATCCTTAACGTGTGAAGATTCAAAGGAATTGATTAGTCTAAAACCCACTGAACCTTGTCGAAACCATAGGAAGAACATGTTATTATTACAAAATGGTCAAAATTAGCAGCATTATGGTTATTTAAACATCAGTACCCTTTCAGATAACATAAAAAAGGTTAACACCATCGACAAAATGAACCTTTTAGCTGTATAATATGGTCTACCCACAATCAAGAGATCTATCGGACAGGATAAGTTTTAAAAATATTTTGGGCTGAAAAATATGCAACGGCGGAGATTAAACCCGTGCACCTACGTGTCTCCTCCGGTCGTAAAGTGCGCACGAATGCATCACGCCACCGAACTCGAGCTCGAGGTATACGGTATACCTGTGCAAATAATGTATACCCGCCAACTTTCGTCTTATTCGCTGGTTCAAGTTATGCATCTTTCCACTTCTAATTATAATTGAGAAGTTTGTAGTATTTTCTGTGACCAACAAGTGTAGCCGTATTCATTTTTTTTCGGTTGACATACTAGTAACTGGTCGGTTGATAGTACGAGATGTTTTTTAATGTTTTGGGAAGCTTAATGCCGTTGCCATTACAAGCCCCCTTACACACGAATAAAGAGCGAGTAGTGTTAGCAAGACGTGCAAAAGCAGTTTCTCCCATTTTTGCGTAAGTTCGGCAAACTAAATTTACTTTTCAAAAAGATAATGCACTCGTGCATATGCGCTTAACTAAAACCAACTGTTTATCTGTACGAGACTTATGAGCATACACGGTGATCGCAAATGTATCCTACAATGCGCTTTGAAAGGTTTTACTAGATATTTACAGTTCCTAATGCCATATAAGACGTTATCGTGCCTTTGATTCCGCGCCATAGATAACGTCTTTTGCTATCCTGTGGGTTTTACAGCGGTTCGCATTAGTTCACAAAACGTACAAGACTACTGAATCTGGCTTTCTAACCTAAGCTCCTACCACCTTTCGTCAGCTTTTTTCAATGCTAACCATTACCAACATTTAACGTCCGGCGCGTAAATTCATAAAACGAAACCTAAAAATATAAATAAAAAAGTAATTTAAAAAAATAAAAGCGATGTTTATTATAACTTCAGAAGCCCGAACGATCTATTCAGCTACATAAATATGCACTGTATTCGAGTTTCTTTAACAAGTTCGGAGCAGTATGCTACATTAGAAAAGTGGTTGGATCGTCGTCCAGGAAATAGATTTAGATCAGGAAAACATAGTAGGGCTAGCTCGACAGGCGTTGTAATCTCTTATTCTCGCCACTAACTCAAACATGAGTTTCTTGATCATAACACCAGGGACTATCAGAACGTCAGTAAAAAAACTCAGTAGATGTTCTAAATTGTATAATTCGCATACAGAGCAATGAGCCAACCTACTTAAATACAATCGGAGTAAGCAACTGACATATTAATCTCACTCACTTATTTTGGTAATAATGCTTAGTAAAAGTAAGTACAGGTACATTGTGTAACAAAACGATTATCTTCCCTACTTATTTTGATAATACTAATTAAAAATAATTAATTAATAAATGAATATAATTCAAAATTGAATAAATATTTATGACTGTGCAAAAGTTTTGTTTTTTAATAGGATATATCCTATTTTTCACATTTATTGTATTTAAATAAATTAGTAAAAGTTCCTTCGTACTGTGGAACTTGGTTTTCACCCTATAACAGTTTAAAATAAAAAGATAGAGTAGCCAATGAGATAATGGCCGCGTGAAAAATGGTAAACATGGTTTTGTCAAATGGTTTGCACGTACCAATGGATTTATAATGGGTAAATTAGAATTACCATATAATAATATTTGATTTTTGAGTTTCAGTTTGGACACCTTGTGGGCGGAGCCCATTGGTCTCAAACCTCTGATAAAGGCCGTAGCTACTGGAAAATGCGACATGCTCTACTGTTCCAATAAAAAGTTGGTTGATCTAATATCTATACAAGCCGATAACAACAACATCAATGTTAATGATACGTTGAGCGACAATAATATTATTCATGCGAGCTCAGTTTGAGAGTCAGTGTATGATTTTTTTTTATCGAGATTACCAGATTCATGACACAAAGACCTAAGTTATCCCGAATAATCTAAAACAAAAACTGGTATGCAAACAAACTATAATCTTCAAAATCCATATGGCGCAGATCTCTGGAAGACGTGAATAGATATAGGCTCGAATCAACGACAAGAGCTGCTATATCGAAAATTGAGAAGCTATGTGTATGTATCTCACGTATGCACAAAAGTCAAATTATCCCAGATATATGGTTTACCGTCATGCTCTTAGTAATTACGAACTATAATATAGGTGATAATTTCCGTTCATCTTTAAAAATATTTAATATTTTTTGTTCTTTCCAATAACCTGTAAAATAAATTCCACACATCACCAATCTAAACATTTGTTTTATTTCTGTAAAAATAAAGCCTTAGTGTTATTTAGAATTTAAGCGCTATAAAATTAAGGTTATGATGTCATTCTTTTTACCGAATTTGGAACTTATCCTAATTGAACTATATTCTCATTTAGTATCGCGTAAAATAAAGTGATTGACATCTCCAAATTGCGCGTGAAAGAGTGATTCCGCCTCTTAAAGCCAAGCCAAATGGCTTTCATAGCCAGCTGGCTTGAGATGTAGTAGTTGTACGTCAATGGAGATATGATCAGCTTTTTAAGTTAGGTTAGTTTAACCATCTTCCATGCTTATACTTACGAAATTTTTAGTTACTACAGAAAAAGTCCAAATGTAGAAAATGGTTGTCTTTTATTCTCCTTTTTCAATGTGTCAAAAGTGAGACCAACAAAGTGGCTTTGCTGGTTTTGAATATCTACCTTCGCATAGCTTCTGGCAATCGGATGGCAATGTAAATGCTTTGTTGAGAATTTACCAATATTTGTCTCATCTTGCTTATTACGACCCGTGTACCTTTAAGCGCCAGCAATTCTGGGATCAACCGTTCGGTGATAAAACTTGATAAAATTAAATTAGGTCGCGCCAACTGGTTCTCTGCATAAAATTTATTGCTTCCATGAAGCAATCAAGAAGCCAGCCTCAAAAACTCCTCCTTAAAGCTCGCATGAAGCCATTCTAATATGTACTACCGCACTATATTCGATTCCGTTATTTGATTCGTGATGTGCACTAATAGTCCACACCATATCTCTAGCATTACTTCACTGCGAACACCTATTTTAAATCATTTACTTAAGTTTTTTTGCTAGAACACGATCTAACTAAGCAAATGGTCAGGTTTGGGTTTTGTGGTATTAAAGTTGTTTCTGGAAAGTTAACCTTGATTTCCTTGCCAAGAAAATTTCTTGGGAGTTTTGGAAGTACTTGATGCACATGAATACTGATGCGACCATATCAGCGCTAGTGTGTGACTTGAATCCACTAATTCTGTCCCCCCCTTCGGTTGGCTTGGAAAGCTTATCGCATTACTTCGTAATCCAAGGGTAATACATGTTCTTCTTGGTCAGCCGAAGAGAGCGTTGGGTGCAATGAGGCGACCGAGCCGCCTAGAAGCCGTTCTCATCCCTTTGCGACCTCTGCTTTGCCACCCGACCTTGAACCACGCTTGTGGCTCAAAGTTGGGTCTCTTAGGTAACTTCCTGGCCTGTTTCGCCCTCAAAATCCCCGCGAGCCGCTGCTTGCCTTTTCCCAAAAGTCCCAGAAGCGCATCATTTTCTTGAAAATCTTTTTAAAGACAGACGCACAGGTACCCGATCCCCTATATCCCTTGGTTCCGTAATGGGTCGTATCAGAAGACCGTGTGCTCAACGCTGTCAACAACGCCTTCCAAGTAGAGTACGCATGTGTCTGTGCGAGCCTTTAAGATCCCACACAAAAAAGTTTGAGAGTGACCGTGGTCCGTGGGAATTTACATCACTCAGTGAGTTTCCCGTCATTTTCGTATTATTCTGGCTTATTCCGTACTCTTTTCTACTATTGTAGGTCTAAAATAAACTTTTTTGTCCAGGAGCCTTTAGTTTTCTGTCCAAGCTGGACCTTCTGCCACTCATCCGTCCACCGGTCCAGAATTGCTTCTCTGGTAGCTTGTACGTTCAAACCTCTGTCCAGAAATTGCTCTACCCTTTTGCTTGCCAGGAGATTCTAAGACAGCATTCTGGCCAAGATAAGCAGGACCTTCGCGGAGATGGTCCTGCATGCCGTGCATGTCTGGATAGCCTGAGACTTTTGGGTCGGCACGATGCACTTATATTTGTCTCGGTTTTTAGAGAGAAGTCTACCCATACCGTAGCTGCGTAGATAGATAACCATTGATTCGCCTACCGAAGCCAAGAGGGCTACGCAGTGCCAGTTAGACCGGTATCCTGCTAAACGGCGAGATACTTCGTTTCTTTGCTAATCTCCATTAGTGACAAACGGAGTCAAATCGCATGCGTAATCAGACTACTAGAAGCCAGGCAGCAGGAGAACAGTCAAATCGCCGTCATAGGCTAGGTTACAAAGAGTGGGCCCAAGTAGACCTCCGGAGAACTTTCGCTGTGACCTCGAATTTTTAACCATCCGTTAGAAGGAATTGTTGATTATGATATCACTAGATAACGTGTTCAAGCCCGCCGATATTTCCTTCTCCTCAAGTACGAGCATGATCTTCCCCGATCCAATAGAGTTAATGCCATTTTTTTAACATCTAGCAGAATCACGAGGATGAAGTGTCTAGTTTTAAGCGACTTCGTTGTCTCCCCCGTTTCCAGACCTAACACCTGCCGGATAGGCTCCAGGGTGAATCGACCCTTGCGAAGTCCATACTGAAAATCGGAAATGCTTTGTTGTTAATTTCGTACGCTAGTCCTTTGTTCATGATTTGCTCGTAGAGCTTGCCGAATAAATCAAGGAAGCAGATGGGGCTGACGCTTTCAGATGATGTCCCTAAAAACTTAAGGATAATAATCAGCCTAGCACTATTCCATACCTTAGGAAATTTATTTTTTCGGAGCATTTACTCAAACATTTTAGCCAGGATCTCCTCTGTCGCTCACTTAGCAATCCTCTTGACCGCCTCCTCCACCATGCCGTTTGGGCCGGATGCCTTGCCTGTGGTCAGCCAAGTGCACGCCTGGCGGACTTCGTTCGCGGTAACCTCAGCGAACGCTTCCTCTTCTTCCGCTAGCTTTTTTAGTTTCGTTCTAACGGTCGTAGGAAGGTGCAATGGGGAAAAGTCCCGCCCTGTATCCGCCGAATGTTTTCGATGTACAGGAAGAGCTTGTTTCCCTGCCCTTCCCAGAATAAGGTATGGGACAAGCCGCAGACATTTCTTTCAATAGTATCCTGAAGGACACTGTTGAAAGGGGACCAGCCTAAGTTCTTTCTCGGTTTTATATTCCCTTCGTATAACTTTCCCGTGCCCCAAGGATAGGACCTTGCCCTATTCTACCAATATCCCCGTTATGCCCAGTGAGCCTCGTACTTGCTTCGATGCATTCTTTCTCGACAAGCTTGATACTTTCATTTCGCCAACACATGGACTTCTTGTCCTTCCGACGTTTATGATCTATGAATATGAATGAATATGAATCCTCCGTGGGATGCCCTGGAACAGGTTTTTTCTATTATTCCAACTGACTATTACCACCTGGTAAGGGGAGTGATCTTCGTTCTTCGTGAGATACCTCTTTTTCTTCGCCGGCCCCAGTATACCGAGATAGGCGCACACCTCTTTTTTGAAGACACTCCAGTCTACCTTTCTGAATTTTCATCTGGATGAGGTTGCGTGTTCAACAGGCGTTCCCGTATCCTGGTTTTCTCAAAACGATATATCCGTATATTGCGAAACTGCAATATACCGATGATCGCTGAGCTGTTCTGTATCCAGTACCCTTTCACCCTTTCGACTAGCCCATTGAATCTTCGGTCACCATGGTTGGATGCAACCAGGCCCCTGATCCTTTTGTACAAATGTTGGGTTTTCGCCCTTATTGACCACTAAGAAGTCGTTAGCCGCCGCCCATGGCTGCCTTCAGAGCCCTAGCCCGATGCGTCTTCTACCCTATTTCACATTAGGCGCATTAAAGTCCCACTCTATAAGAATTCCCTTTCTGGCCCTCCAAGTTTTATTACTCCCTCCTAATCCTTCTAAAAGTTGCTCAAAGTCCTCCTACAATTTAAATTCTAGTGAAATTAATCCGCAGGACCTCCCGCATATCGGCCCGCAGCCGATACTCCTTCGTTTTGCAGTTCCACCTCTGTTCCTTGTGTTACAGAAGAAATTGGCTCGTTTTGCACTGTCCAGTCTCATTCGGCATATGGGACAATTGATTTCAACTTTTTTGAAACCTTCGTATTTTGGTTACGTTTGGTCTTTTCCGCAAGGTTCTCTGAGGGCCTCTTTGCAGGTTCAGCGGACCCAGATATGGCCGCCGATTCGGCTAGCTCGGTGTGAACCCCTTTCGAAGCGGGGCGTTTACCGGTCTTGACAGCGCTTTTGTACTTTGGGCAGCTCATGCTATCCATTCTGTGTCAGTCAACGCCATACGCCGAGCAGCGAAGACTTCTTACTTTGCTCACCTTAGCGGGATGTCCCGCCTTACCACAACGGAAACAATTTCGCGCACTGATCTCCAATGTGGGACATGCGTGGCCCTACTTCCAACCTGATTGCAAGCAAATAATTAGCCTGACCCACTCTTTAATATTACTCCACCGCGAACCCAGTTTTATTGTTTTATGGCTAAACAAAGCTTATAGCGCAGCCCGCATGGTGTTGACCAGCACAAACCAGACTTTCTGACTGCGCGATCTTGGGCTCTAACATTTCCATTGAAGCGACATCCCCCCAACCAGCTTGGTGATATGTTGGCTGATCTCTCTGCCACTGAGCCATGGGTCTGTCCTCATATGGCCAACCGCTCGAATTTGTGATCCACAAACCATTGGACCATTTGCCTCTATTTTTAATCTATTCCGCTATTTGAATTATAGCCCTCTACCTTTTTAGATAGGTGTATGATGAAATCGCCCTCTTTATTTCTTGTGATGGTTTTAAAACTAGCTCCCAGTTTCCCCGACTAACCTGTTTCTTCAGCCCCTTTAAAGTGTCGGCAAATGTCTACCCTTTTCTACATTGACCCTAATCATGTTCGCTGTCTGCGATTGCTGTTTCGCCTTATCTCTCTCCCTCTCGGGCTTTGCACTGGAAAGAGGCCACACTCTTTCTCCGGTCCTGATTCTGCTAAGCTCGATCGCTTCGTGCACCTCTACGGAGCGCCTTCCCTTGGAGAAAAAAATAGTCACAGACCTTAGGTAAAACAAGCTGTGAAGAAATCTCCTGATCAGCTATTTTGCCGGTCTGGAGTAATGCAAGCGACCAGTGAGCCGCTAGGAGGTATCTCGCCTATGCGTCGTTGGTAACATCGGCTGCTATATTGTTTTCTCTGAGTGTATTGATAGTTAGACCCTTCTGTTTTTCTCGCCTGCCTACGCATTCCTTAGAGAGTTCCGAACCCCTCAGTAGGGCCTTTTGATTCGCCACGTTTAGCTTCCAAGCTCCTTAACCTATATCTGTGTTGAACCGGTTGCCACACACGGCCCATTGCCCTCCCTCACTATTTGCAAGCAAGCCCCGGGGCCCTCTTTCCGCTCAAGCACCTAAGTCCCCCTTATATTTATCTATTTCGTTCACCATGGTGACCCCTATATTGCCCAAAGCGAGTGCTCTGAGATCCCCCTCCCCCCTCTTGGCCATGAGCCATTTCTCTGTCCATGACGAATAACCTTTGGGCTACTTTCAAAACAATGTGCGACTGCTTAGTCTCTTCTTTCTCCTCTATACTGTACTCTTCCCGTTAAAGTCTGCGCCAGTGTCTTGCTATTTCCTTTAAAAAATCATGTGATCGCAGGGTGCTATTTTGTAGTTATGTTACCGAGAGTATCTATTCCTAAGTCTTCTTTAGTCACCAAGTAAGGTGCCTTTCGACAATATCAGATTATTTCAAAGAAAGAAAGATAATAACGGACCATTGAAGTCCGTTATTATGGCACCATCGCTTCAGAATATCCTTGTGCATTTTATTGACATTGTTGCACGATCTGCTAAAAAATTTATTCATACGTTGTAATGCATTTCCATAGGGATTTTCTGTACGGCTCCTTACAGGAATCGGCTGTGTTCTTTTGTATATTTATGTTGTTCCAAAAGTAGAATGTTCAGTTTGGATCCCGCTACATGATTGCCATACAACAGTGCACTTTTTGTGGCACTTTTTGCCATATTCCGTAAGGCGAATCTTGTACATGTAAATATGCAACGGCGAGAATTTAACCCGTTCTCCTACGTGTCCCTTCCGGTCGCAAAGCGCACGTAAATGCACCAGGCCACCGAGTTCGGCCTATTTCCACCTTCGTACATCTCCAGTCACGCTCGACCTACCTATCGCGCGCGAGCAATTCGAACATTCAAGTGCACTACTCCGATACATTTTAGAGTTGCGCCCGGCTAATTAGCCTCTTTAGCAAGTTTAGTTTTCGGGTCCTCATATGCCGAAATTACGTAAGAGCAAATTGTTTGTATATTTATTCTCTCGCTTGGTCAGGCAGTTCTTCCATATTTTGAATAGCATCCCGTCATAAAGGCTTACCACGTTTAGTGCTGTTAGATTTGTCAGATTTTAACTGTTAGTGGAACGCTAACTGAAGCAACAACCGAATCTTAATGTGTACGACGTCAGCATAGATAACAGCACAAATGTTCGCCGATTTGTGATATGTACGCAGATAGAGCCTCGTAGGTCAAGAAGCGTGACATTTGGCCACTGAAAGAATTCTGATTGATACCCCAAACTAATAGAATAGGGTAAACTGGTAGAGTGTCGGCTTGGTTCAGAGCACTGTACTGATGAGGATAACTTCTCGTCAAATGTTAACTGTTTTGTATGATTTAACAACAAATCAGTTACTTTCACAGTTTATCCTTATTTTTCTAATTTGTACTGAGCGGTAGCTAATATAAAAGCAAAACGTAGTCGAATTTACCAAGGCGGGTTTGAAAAATATATAATCGAATATTATATTAAAGGTTGTTTCGTAAGCTTTTGGATTAAACTGGCAATATCATAGAAAAAAACTGCAAATTCAATAGCTGCACGTCATCTTGCGTGATGTGAATGCCTCCCAGAAAAATGGGATGAGGATGCTGACTGACATATGTATAGTCTGTTAATCAACTGTTTGGTAATGCGTCATGCAGACCGCTACGCCGCTGAGAAAGGAAAGTATTACTTTACAAGCAAGCTGTATTTAAAGAAGCTCGGCCGTGGACAAAGGGTCCATAGTTACGTTTAAAAGTGTCCACGGTTTTTTTAAATATAAGGCTAATTTTTTCACATGCACATGTCCGCAGATATCCTATATGCTAATAGTTTTCAAAGCTGACCATCAGCCAACATTTAACGTCCACGGTAGCAGTTTTTGCATTACTTTGTAAGACGGACCTCATATAAACGTAAATGTGCACCGGCGTGTCTCCTCCGGTCGCAAGCCACATACGAATGCACCAAGCCACCGAGCTCGACAGCAGAAACTGCTACCGTAGAAAAAAATAAATATTTTTTAGATATCCTATATGCTAGATATCGTATTGTAACCTTCTATATTGTAGTAAAATACTTCTTCAGTTCGAAATCAGGTTCTGCTAATGACAACAGTGTAGCGTTCGTGTGACCGATAAAAGGGAATGCCTTCAAAATTTAATCATAGATCTAATGCCTCCAGCATTGAGTTGATAAAGTTTGGCTCATGCGAATTTCCCAACACTATTCATTTAGTGTGTCGCGTCTGCCGAGTTTTTATAGCTTAAAAAATAACTAAGTTAAATTTTTTAGTTATTTAAATTTAATTAATACAATTTGCTCTTACCAAAAATATAAGTATGCCGAAGTCATACATCCATCACAATATTCATGGATTCACTAATATTTTCTTAGAATTACACAGCTATTAGGATGCATTTATAGCGGAAATTATGAATTGATTTATATATTATGATAATGAAACATTTATGGCACAGCATTTTTGAAATAGAAAGCAGACATTTACATTGGAATGCCAACTGGTCCACTTGAGGTAAGTTGAACGTCTCCACGCGTGCAACGTGTGCGGGGCGGAAACAAAATGCGACGCTAGTGGTAATAGAACACGTGGAGACTTAGCCTGCGTCAGTGCTTGGCTCTAGCAGCCCAATATTTTGTTGCCCCTTTCTAGAGATAGCTCAGAATAAAACGCACCATTTCATATTTCTGACGATTTATATCTAATGATATGGAGTGGACGAAACTTTCGGTGTCAGAAGTGAAGGCGAAACGAGTCCACTGTTGGGATGAGTCCAACAGATGAGCACGCTAGCGTGTTAACGAACGTCGAGGAACAGATCTGTTAACAGAAGTTGCTAGACGAAATATGCATTCGAAGTTCGAATGCATTTGGTTCAGATCATTCCAGCGCACTAAAATTCCTTGTGATGCAAGAGATTTCTGAAGAATCGTTCTTCATTTTGGTTAATACCAATAGAGGATTATTTTGAAGAAATAACATTGTGCAACATTACAAAAAAATTGGGAAGCATGCGCGTTGGTTTACATACATCTGGATCAAGGATAGTTGTTAGGTAACGCTTTAGCAAGAAAACTTGACAAGACACACTTGAACACGGAACTATCAACACGAAGCAAAAACATGTATAATTCGAATCCCATATATCATTATGCACCGTCTACGGACGCAGGCGGAATGATAGGCTGATGAGTAGATCCACTCTTCGGTTACCACATAAAATGACGCACCCTAAGGATTTCCAAACTACCAAATTTAATTACAGAAATCTTAAAGTTGGTATATTCGAACCGGTTGAAGCAACAGCAAACGCCTCTGAATGCCTATTGGCAGCACTTTTATAGGAGACCTTTTCAATTCTTCCGCCCAGCTCACAAGAAGAAACTACTTGAAAGCTGACCACCCCAGATTGGCAATATTAGGCCGCTCGAGGATACAATCCCTTTTGGGGCTTTCTAACCACGTTATTATTTTGTTTTCCTCTCACGCGGCACACCGACCCGCAACACATTTAATCACATAAAAGCTATACCCAGCTCCACACCGAGCACAGTGACAAACGTAGGACAGCTGTCTGGCAATTATATCTTTTAGTATCAGATACATTAAAGCAAAGGGCAGTGTAGAATTTGGATTCCTTTGACAGGTAATTTATATGTTAATTCACTAGCAAGGAAACCCTTGAGTGGCTCGGCATGGCGTGCGGGACACGGAACAACCCAACGCTCTTTGGCGGGTGATGTTGACGGCAGGTCCACGAAACCCATACCCAGCCAGATATAAGTAACCCCACCATACTTGTTCTGAACGATGAGCATTTCAATCTGGAAGACAATTAAAGATTCTAAACGTTAGGGTGTAGGTGAGATAACGGTCAGATTCAAGAGTACAGTATTTAGAGTAGTTGTTATGGGCACTAAAAGTAACATATGTTCGGTTTAAAGAGAACGCACTTCTCTCGTCGGTAAGATGTACGCGGGAATGTGCTTGATAAGTAAACACGCGATCGATCTCTTTGTACTACGTAACCTCTCAGACTTTAAGCCCAGCTGGGCAGGCTGCATTTGCCTCGAGTTAGCGTTCTTCCAAGGCGAGAAAATGTTAGCAACAGTATGAAATCGCGTTTATTTTGTCTTGAATTACACGACTAGCCATAGATATACCTAAATGCATGAAGGTGTGATGTATTATGGTGAGGGTAGGGGTTTATCGGTGTAGAACGACAATTTAAAATTGGTAACATAGTGTTTTTGACGCACAGACGAGAAAATTATATGGGAGTGCCGGCTGGGCGCTTCTCGTACGTCGTACGTTCGCGAGAACAAAACGTAGTACTAATGGTAACAGAATACGTGGAAAGTTAGCCTGTGTCAGTGGACGACCGCGCGACCTAAAGGAGCTTAACATGCAAATACGTTGGTGCGATCGTCGCCATTGAGTACCTTATTAGTGAATTAATTAGTGGCATCGTTGGTGGACGTATCCAAACGCGTAAACGCGGGCTGACGAAGCAATCATGTTTGACAGACAATTTGCTGGTACCACCTTTTTGAATGCTGATTGTGTTACTATGGAAACGTTTGCCAATAATATATTGGTTTGATCGAAATACCCTGGCCATACAGGCAAATATTACAACTCGTTATACCTTATATACATAAAAATTGTGCCATTCCAGTGCTATCCGCTAAAAATTCTTCAACATAAAAGCAATTTGCGAATAACTCAATCCCGATAATTTTACTGTCACTAACAGGGGAACATTTTTTAAAAACAAGCAGACTAGGCCCCAAATTCGCTCGCTTGTGATGCTATAATACTTGTCCACACCTTAGAATGGTCAAGTTCTATTGTAGTAAAAATATATGTACGTCCTGAAAGTATGAGAGTAGTGCCAGTAGTCTGATACCTTAACCGAGTAGTGGATCATATTGACGTCCTACAGCCTTATTGTACGACACTTGCCAGTAAGTACAAACTTCAACGATTTTGAATACAATGGTAACCACCAATTCTAAAAAATTATGTATTTTGAAGTATATCGAGAGGGTACGGTTTTGTGACAAAAAAAAAAACGTTTTTAAAAGCTTGCTACGTCTTTAAAAATTATAGTTATATGAATGCATATTAAAATATAGATAATATTACATATGTTTCAGCTGTTCTAGCATTTTTCTTCAATTGTTGTCTCGAAGTTACTTTCTATGACTGAAATGCGGAAGCATCTGTATATTCCTTTCTCTACATTCAAGGGTAAAAATGTGGTTTCGAGTAACGAAGGAGTCGATGTCGTGCTTTTCAGTTTTCCTTTCCGTTCTGTGTTAAAACATACCTCTATAGAGTTAAAGAGAAGAATGAGGTATATTGATTGATTCATAGTATTTTCATAAGATCCAGCAGGACACAAACTTTGAAGTATAGACACATTCTAGTGGATAACAAATCGTGTTAGGTGGTTCATATAAATATCAAATGAAACTCGTTCTCGGCCGAAAAAACATCTTGAACGTAGATCCAGAAGACGATTGCATTATTCAAAGTGGAACGGTGGAAAAGGGTACAGTTCTGACAACTCCTTAAGATGATTATTCTTTCACCAATCAATCGAAATACAAGTCGGGTGGCCCATGACCTACTCAAGGTAAAATGTTCCTCAAAAGGTGTCTACATCGTCCTAACCTCGGAGCTGATCAGGCGAGTGGTGATAAAGATGGGGAAACGGGGAATTAAATGGTATGAAGACGATCAAGGGGACTCTACAGTGTGGTACCCTTCTGGATCTATGCACGACATTTCAGGAAATGAGTCGGGCTTAGGCTTCACTTGGGTAGAATTAGAGGACAGAACACTTATATGCGGTTGCATTTTCTCACCAAATAAACCGAGGGAGACAGGGGAACTCGTAACAAGCTCCGGATGGAAATTCGGAGTAATAGATAAACTTTCTGAGGAAAGAAAACACGGTTTTAGTGGGTTTGTAAGTCTACACTAACACTAATACGACAGCGTCATGTGTGTGCATCGGGCATTTCCGGAACCTTCCACAAGAAAATGAGGTTCGTTCTAGATCGATTTTATTGTCCCGAGGGGGTATATCATTGAACACATTGCCACTGCGTCTATAATAGTGGCCCTAAAACACAAAGCCACTTTCTGTCGCTTACGGATTTTCGGAAGGACCAGTCACAAGCAGATTATACTTAAACTTATTTTCCAGATCTTCTGGTTGCTGCCGTAAATCTTCCTCCAAGTCAGACTGAAAATTTAAAACTTTTTTAAATTGGCTGGCTAGCGTATCCGCTGAACGAAAACGAAAGTCAAGAACTTCAACAACCGTTTCAAGCTAAACGTACTTTTCCGTTTTCCATGTGTGTCCGTTTTCGCGAGTTTAGTGGTGGTATTCGTAGCAAATTTTTTATCGCCGTTCGCAAAATCGCATTTGGCTTTTCCATCTTAACGGATCGCTTGGCAGATATTGTATTCTTTTTAATACTTGCACTATTTGCAGCTGCTGTTTCCGAATCCAATAATGGCTCAAGGCATTTTTGAGGAGGCAACCAAAGATGGAGCCGCCCCTTAGACTACTATCAGCCTGAGTCAGCCAAGAGACTTAGCATGGCCAGGTGTTCCGAATGTTTTGGAGTCTTGATATGTTTCTCTAGAACAAGACTTATGAAATAAATTCTTATTGTCCGTACAAATTAAACACTTTTATCGAGAAGTCGTGTTGCAGTCGCTACTTTTCCTTTAAGTAAGACATTATGTGGGGTATACAGTACAGGCAGCGGTGTATACGATTCCATCACGAAGGCCATAGAATCCACCACCACAATACCCTAAAATATTGTGTTTCTCTCGGTTACGCCATAAATTACTCTCATGTGTCCAATCTCGTGCCCCCCACCTTATGCCCTAAACAACCCCAACACCAAAACAAAGACATAAATCAGGAGAAACAATTTGGTTATCACTCTATTGAAAAATTGTTTTTTTTTTTTGTTGAATGTACAAGAATTGTGTGACTTTTTATTTGAAGTCGCATATTTGTAATAAAAGTCTCGATTAATTTTTTTAATTATCCATAAACTAGTCTCATCCAACGCATTTCTGACCTTTAACGATATATTATGCGGATCAAGGCTCTTCAGCAGATGCCCAGTTCTAGAAAAGTTCTGCGCTTTTGGGTATTGGGGTGCTCTACGTAAGTCTGATCTATTAGCATCTCATATTCTCCGCTATTTGCCATCGCCGACTGACATTATTCACTGACATTATCCTTCATTATCCGCTTTTTCTCGTTCAAACTCAAGTTGCCAACCATGGTGTCGAATTCCACTTTGGCTCAACTCTACAAAGCAAAACCATTCACTGTACCTGTTCACAGACATTTGAATCCACAGACAATAACACATTTATTTAACGGATTCTTTGTCACCGAATTCGGCTAGTGTGTAACAAGTAATTTTCATAACGTTTTTTCATTTGTTTTATTAAATAGAATATGCGAAAAGATGTATATTTAACTCTGCAGTTCAAGTTTACCACTATAATATCAAAATCAAAAGAAAGGAGAAACAAAAAAAAACAAACGTATGTAACAAGGTGGATGTTTTGAGTTCAAATTATGTGCCAATATTTCTCGGGGGGGAACTGGACCCCTACCGAGCGCGTCCCCAGGTGGCGGATAGGGGAACGCCTACCAGATATGGTAGGCACTGGGTGTATGCCCAGCGCGGACCAACCAGTCTCTGGGGAACACA
>MNPL01033290.1:16368-62247 GCA_002081605.1 Tropilaelaps mercedesae | reverse complement strand
TATATATATATATATATATATATATATATATATATCCCCTTCTGTGCTTCTATCTCGCAGGCTGGAACAAACTAGAGCCAAGCAGGCAGCTCATTGACACTGATTAGATGCACCTCTGATCCTCTACAGTCGACTGCGAAGAGGGTGTAATCTCGCTGCGCTGCGTGCGACTTCTATATGTGGCTGGAGATGCTAAATTTAGCACAAAAGCATTACCGATTCGGGCGTTTTCCGTCTGCTTTTGCCAGAGGTAAAGAGCGTTTCGTTCCAGGTTATTATTATTATTATTATTATTATTATTATTATTATTATTCTTTTTATATGTAATTACACGAAATAGGAATGAAATGAAGTGTCAAAAAACAGAGGCGCATCGACAGTATGTTTGAAAAAATGAACAAGAAGCAGACTAAGCACGACATTGTTGACAATAATGTGTATTCATTGTCTATTTGGTAACATCTCTTCAGATGTACAAAGTTCAAAATGTATTACGTACAAGATGCACATAGGAATCGTCATCTTGAAGTACTGTATTGCTGCACAAATGACTACATAGTTTAATTTAATTCATGTATATACGAAAACGGTACGCAGCAATATTTCAAAACAATCGAAAACGAAATACCAGTTCAGATGTTAATTAATTTATAAAGTACGACGTTTTAAATATACCTATGGGCTAGCTGTGGGGTAGCATTTTTACTCGTGTCTGAGCGCATACGTGCTTGACCACCTCGGACTCTATTCCAGATCATCACGCTTGCGGGTCTGCGTTGTTATCAAAGGCGTCTCACAGACTACACCGTAATTTATATGTCGCCATCTTAAGGTAACCAGACAGAGTAGCCTTGAACTAAACCTTGAGAGAAAAGCAATATTGAGGGCGTTGGAATTTGACGAGATGCTAATTGATGGCCTGGCGTTTCGCTGGCAACAAGCTAGCTGGATAACTCCATATTTTCTCAGATAACAATGCCGTTATGATTGATTGCTTTATTCTAAAGCCGGCAACGACCAACCAGTCATCAAAAGGAAAACGGACACCTCCAAGAGAGCTCACGATTCAACTACAACCGCTGGCAAATATATATTCGCAAGGCTAAAAACTATCGCAGGCGCTCTTAGACATCTCTACAGGATGTTGTTAGTGTCCTTCCTGTGTACGCGGGTTTCTGTTTCGAGGAAGTGGTTAAAAATGGCAGGATTACACCGACGTCGCAGACGACTTGGCGTCGGACATCTTGACCATGTTCGAACTTATCTCGTTGAGCATAATGTGGACATTGAATTCGCACGACCTAACCTTTCCTATAATCACCGTATTTAGAACAACCATCTGTCGACGGCTGTGTTTGCGTTGCCAGATACTGGTCAGAAATCTAACCGCTTGACTTTCGCTTATCGCTGACGGAAGATCTGGAGCCTGTCTTCTCGCATAATTCGTTCATTCTTTTTGTGAAAAAAAGCATTTGCATACGAAACGAAATAGAATTGAAGTAGGTCATTACAACAATTCATAATCAGCATCTATAGTGGGGGTATTATAATCAAGTGAATTGTGCTCAGTCACACAGCTCTGTTATTTTGTACATAAATTGACTGTGCTTTGTCGTCCAATTAAAATTTTTATTACATTTTGAAGATACGAAAACTGAAGCGTTGTAAAATTGCAGTTTACAACACAAACTTTATACGAATGAATTTGTTCGGTTGAGAGGTGTGACAGAGAAAATGTGGCGTAGTATGAGTAATACATTGTTGAATCGGTATATCTCCTTTCAGCAGGAATCTAAGTAATTATCATCTCCTAGCATTAAATTTTGATAGCGCTTTCGATAAAATATATGTCGTTGTTGGCATTGTTGTTGTTACTTATCTAGATACGCAAGCCTCAGACGGGGTGCCCCCGGAAGCCAGTACGGCTTCCTATACTATTCGTTCTAGGACAAGCGAGTTCACTTTTTCATTTTACTGATTTCAGAAAATGATCGGACGCGGACGCGACGGATATTTGCATGTCCACCTAGGCTGCTACTGAATTTTTTTGACTGCTTGATTTAAGGTTTTTCTACGATTTAGATATGGCAACGGCCACCAAATCAGCATTTTCTGTTGCTACTCGAGCGAGCATTGTAAGATTGCCGTTACAAGCAAGATCTAAATTTTCAATGCACCGCCAGTATCGTTAAGTAGCCTATGTTGCGCAGGGCAATTGGCCACATTTTTCTTATCGTGAGCTGTCAAAGCGCTTGTCCAGTCTTGAATGAAGAATAGCTGAATACAAGAATATATGCCAAATGCAGGTTTATAAATTATTGCTGTCATACTAAAAAACGTTCCTTTGCATCAAATTACTTCTTTAGAGAGTTCAGTAATACATTCGACTTTTACCTCTTGGAGAGTTCAGTAATACATTCAACTTTTACCTTTTGGAAAATTCAGTAATACAGTGATTTTTCCAATGTGTCCAGCAAAGATGTAAGGATAATAGGGTTGCATTTCTGCAATGATGTTTATCTGACAATTTGTTAAATTCATTCAATGAACATGTCGAAGAGAAGCGTAATCGGTCGAAAAGTTATTTCGCTTATTACTCTAGCTCACTAGTTACGTCACGTAATTAGCTGGATGCGCGCTTTGATGTGCAGAGGTACGCGCCGGATACATCCACCGACGTATGAATTGCCATTTGTATGAGGCAGGCAAAGTATTTCTGCCGATAGTAATCAAGTAGGGTTTGCGAATGAAAGTGGGAATTCTCTCAACAGCATGATTGTACTACGCATTTATTACCTATAACTTTGATTACGTACTATTAGACAATTCTTAATGTCTCCACAAGGTGTTATTTGTTATGAAACGTTTCAAAATAGATGTTTAAAATATCTGTTGTTTATATTACAGTCTATGTAGTTTGTCGCTTGGGTTATTTCACATTAACAATTGTTAACTTTGTCCGCGATGTTAACCGTTCAGCGAATTTGAACAATACAGAATCATCTGCATTGTCGAGTCGTTTGTCACGCTACTTTGATCTGCGGTCGGCCGCATTCTAACCTATTTTTGGCTCACCCTTCATGGTTAACAAAGCCAGTATACCTAAATAGCCTTGATGTAGCTTTCTGCTGTCTTTTAAAAATAAGATTCATTATACACTTTTCACTGAAGAGTGTAGTTTCTATACCTGCCACTAAAATTGTAAGGCTTGCAACATTTGAACGGCATACAAAGACATCAAGAAGATATATTTAAAACGAATAGAAACATCCCCTAGCAGCTCATTCCAATTATTCAAGTTTGTGATCATTCAATATTTGTGACGGAATTAAATCTCTAATATTGCTAGCGTCAGGCCGACCGACATTGTTTCCTAGCGAAAGGAGGGGCAATGTTACTACGACCAAGGAATAGTACAAACGATGAAAAAACTGTCGTTCGAAAACCTTATGCGAACTGCGAAAGAAATTAGAGTTGCGTAATTGACTATGAAAGAGGACAAAACGTAGAGAGCATTTGTGGGTAAATAACAGTAGCCGCTGTAGTGATCGTAGTATCGTACCTCCTTTTCCGTCTAAACCAATAGCTCACTTAAAATCATCGTCTTCATTGCGCCTTTCGCAACATCGAAAATGGCCACTATTCCACAAATTGAGTTTTTACGAGCCTGCTTTCATTCTCTCGTCGTTTCCGTTTGCTGTTATTGTCCTCCGCCGATGTCGAATGTCGAAGACTGCGATGACCGCGCTGCCGTGATTGCCTTTAGGATCTTTCGAGCTGTGGTTGCGTTCTGTTGGCACTGCAACTAAAGTGCCTAACCCATCCTTGTGCGTTTCATAGGGTCAGACCCTTTGGCAGGACGTCTTCATTGTAATATGATAGGTCGTCTACATAGTTGGGACTTGACTAGCGACATTGAGTGCAATGACACTCGAGTGGGCCACTTCCAGTAGAGCGGCACAATGGGTAATAAACTCAGCACAGAGTAGCCACAAAGCAGTTCCAGTCCGCAGTTCCGAATTGTTATTGATGCCTCCCGGCAAAAGCAAATACTCGTATTTGTAGGAATTCACCTTTTAAACATCGAACAAGAATAGCGAACCTGATGGAGAGCCTAGTTCATTTTATTCGTCAGATTGCTGTACAGAAGGCAATATAGAAATCGCTATTTGTGCCAGTAGAGCAGTTATCGTTTGGAAAATGTTACACTCTAATAACCACTGAAGGTCCATTGCTCTGTAACTGCTGCATGCTATGTTGCACTCGCAAAAGAAAAAAATCCACCCGTTATGGGTACCCTATCGGTACTTGCAGTTGTTCTGTACTTCTTTGTTGATATGTGCTTACAATTTATTTCGCCGGTATTACGCAGTTAGCACATACAAACAGGGTAAAGGATGTCAGATTTGGCGATAAGTGCTACGCTAATGCATTCTGAGGAGTGGTCCGTGTACAGATGCAGCCTGATGTGGTATGGTGCCTTGGCTATGCTACGCTTCTGCTTAGGTAGATTTTGCCCGATAGACTAGGAATCGTAATATACTAGGAAAGTATTGGGGCTCCATAATGATCTTATATTTATTTTATGTGTAAACATGCACATCTCTATATCCCCACATTCCTCTATCACCATACATAAATTCTAACATAATAATATGAACCATATCCGCGTCTTTATAATGAGAGTATTCTAAGCTTCTGCTTGTCAAAGCCGACATTCCAACCCTTAGCGTGATAGCAAATGTGGTCTCTGGAACCCGTTCGCTTGAAAAATAAATTCGTTCATAAAAAAGTAAATCATAAAATGTAACTGACCCTCTAGTATAAATTATTTTCAAGTGAGGAGGGGCGAAACACTCAAGCGCAAATGGGTATTCTAATAAATTGGTGACTCCGAATATTATCAGACTCCGCTTGCCAACTGAAGTCCGAGCCTTAAACTCTCTAAGATGTCATCTGAAAAGTAATAAAAACATGGAAGAGAGATATCTTTTCTACGAGGGGTAGCCATAGGTGTCTCTTGATCTGACGTCGGTACTGCTAAAAACTCAATTGTCCCGCCAAAAGAATCAATGCATTTAACATGCACATTTTGCTCACAACGTGTACTAATTCTGGTTCCATTTGGCCTGTTTGATTATTATTTGCTCCTCTTGTATTGACGTGCACTGAGAAAGTATTCCTAGCTAGAAGATTCTTGCATAAACGTTGTGAATGTGTGTAGGTGTTTGTTTGTGTGTATATGTACTAGAGAATTACGAAGAATGACCCGCGACGAAAACATATGTTAGTTGAGCATAGTTGTTTAATTCTACCTTTTCCCGTCATCACTAGCAGTGTTCATGCCATTGCCAGTCCTGAACATGGTCTCTTCTTTATGAACTCGTTCCAACTGGCTTTTCATAAATACAGTGACGAGCTATCGAAGCAGTGTAATCACTAAAGCAACCATCTGAGTTTTTGCCGAACAACAACAAAGGAACTAGCAGAGAAATATGTAATTTCTTGCCGAGAGCAGAGCATGACTTGAAGAGCGGCGATAAGTGCGTTGTTGAACAACGAATTATTTTGATCTAACATCTAAGAGCACTGCTTTGCACTTTGCCAGCCAAACAAGATCTACTTTGAACTAAGGTTCGCAACTCTGCTCTGTCTCTGATTGTGCGCGACGATTTTTTTGCTTGTTGCCTTCTTTCGGGATAGATGAGCTTCTCTAATATTGCCCTAATCTTGCTCTAATATTTGGCTGTCCATCAGCGGACATTTAACTTTTCTGTAAAATGAAACTTCTTTGCGAAGTCTTTCGTCAGCAACTTCCGAGCTTGGTATTATCATTGGCGTTTGCAAATGCGTGCAATAAAGTGCTATACATCTGACTGTTACGTTCCGCGCTGAAGGTTACAAGGGAACACACATTACGAGTTAAACTGAATATCTAATGCTCCTTCTCTCATCTGTCCTGCCCGCTCTCTCTCTCCCTCTCTCTGTTTTCCGCTTAGAACAATGACTTCGTGAATAGCTATGAATGTCACAGTTCTACAGTTTAATTCACTTGCGGGGGAGGGACTTTAAAATCAGATGGTCGAAGGGCGATCAACGGCGGGTGTTGGCTTATGTGAGCGTTTTGGGTAGGGCTATGCCACGCGAGCTCGGTGGCTTGGTGCATTCGTATGCGCCTTGCGACCGGAGGAGACACGCAGGTGCACGGGTTCGATCCACGCCGGTGCACATTTACATTTATATGGGGTCCGTCTTATGGAGTAATGCAAAAACTGCTACCGTGGACGTTAAATTTTGGCTGATGGTCAGCCCTAAAAATTAAACAAAAAGCCAGGCGAGCTAAACGAAGTCATCATGTTGAGACTGGAAAGGAGGAAGTGGAGTTTTGCTAGTGAGCTCGAAGCGATGAGTTACCGACATAATCTGACGGCTTGGGCCGCTTGCAGTACCTTATAATTTTAATATGTGCGCTTCCTTCCTCCATTCTGGCTTCTACATAATATTCGTCACTTAACACAAACGTGCAGAGTAACACGGAAGAAAATCATCGAGATCGAGGGGTGCCTTGTCGTCACCGCCAGAAATGACTTCGATAGTCCATTTTCTCACATGGAAAAAACGCTAACAAAAGAGAACGCCTGACGCGGTTGTAGGATGCTGTGTGTGAGTATGTGTATGTTCGAAAAAGAATCGCGTTGTTAATTTTTATCCAATTTTAGTATGAGACGGCACAGACGCCAAATACACACGCACATTCCCCTTCTCTCTCTCTTTCTATCACGCACGATTGCTACTTGCATTCCGATATTCATCTAGTATCGTGAATGTCATCCCACAAATGGGCCTACCAACGCGGCTATGCCGGCAATTCAAGCTTTTGTAAGTTTTCGACCACTCGTGTGGCGTCATATTGCTACCTTCGTCCCAACTTGTAAATTACGTTCTCTCTATAATGTGCACTGGAATTACACTGGCGAGTTCTTCACAGGATGACCCGCGCCGCCTATCACTGTTCGCCGTACACGCGTGCGTAAAGCTTCTCCCACTTCGTTCCCCTGAGAAGCGCTGTCGTGGTGGTTTTTGCGAGCCTCGCTCTGATACGAAGCCAATTACTTCGCCATGTGTACCGTCCATTACGCGCCACTGGACTGTTTCTTATTTGCATTTGGTCTTCATGTGTTTCCATGTCTACGAAGGCTTTCAGTGAATAATATATGTAGTTGGTCACATTTTCCATCGTGGGGTCTGTCTGACTCTACTCGTATGTATTCTTCAAAATGTCGAGGTTACACCAGCTGACGGTGGCCCTTTTATTTGAAAAGGATTCGGCCATCCGTTTGAGTTCAGGCATCTTCTGATTCTGGAGTTCAGGAGCTGTTGAACTAAAAGCTTATGCTGAGAGAATTTACATAGTTTCGAATAGATAGAAACTCATAAGAAGAAGTGATTTTAGTCTGGTAACCTAATTTTTATGGAATGTGAAATAGAGATTCAAATGTGTAAAAGTCCTGATCAGCAAAAAACGTTCGGGTTACCCTTTCTTAGATGTTGGAGCGAGGCGGTGAAGAAAACAACTTGTGCCCCGTATTTTTTCAAAGCTAAAAAAGACTGAAGATTTAATATTACCCCAGTTCCGCACAGCTTTAGTATGACATAGGGGAATAATTGAGCTAAAAATCTTTAAAGATCACCGCTTCGATAATTCTATGCTCAGTAGATGATGATGACTTTAAAACACTATATAATAGAATATATGGCTGTATAGGTTATAAAGGTAAAGGTCCACACAGGAGAATGGGAAGAAGTATTCCCAAGAAGTACTCTCTTGAAGAGTTAGGAGTTGTTCATGCAGTAGGATTTTTTAACCAAACTTAGTGAACACTAATTGTCGCCAAGTGAAAAGCTTCTCTTCGAATTCGTATGAAATGACTTTACCGAAAGTTAACAATGATAATGTTAGTAGTGTTCGCGCCATAGCGATGCAGATAGTTTACCCAAATAGATATTCAGGTGAAAGTGTTAGGCGGAACTGTGAAAAGGCTTCAGTGGTGCAAGGGCCGAATTCAAACCCCAGGACCATTCAATAAACTACTAATGGATTTGAGCAGCGAGCATACCTCTCGTGGTACGGAGCCATGGCCAAACCTATTTAACACAGAATCTCGTTGTCATGTGGCGGCAGCGTAAACCTTCAAGGCCACGGAGATCCGCTAATATTGGGTGCACCACCTTCTCGGCGTTGACAAGGCCGACGGTTGGCCATTTAAAGCTCCAGTGTCGGCCTGCGTTAGCCATGATGGGCAGCTAACATTCTGCTTCATTGCCATACACAGGCGTCATACACACCTATTGTACGAGCCTTCTCTAAGCTAAATAAGTATTAGAAACCTCTTTGTGATAACGGTGAAGAAAGCAGATTACTGTTGTTAAATTGAGATTTTTCATGTTTGTTTGGTTATTAGCCATATATCGCTGTGGAAGGATCCCATACGATGCATTTGGCATGCACACACCAATGATTTTTATGGGAACCTGACCATACAAATGTTGGACGGCCTGGATCAATAAAAAATGACAAGCAATCGTTTAGATTCGGCAAAGTTTGTAAATTGAAATAGTGGCACAATCAATACCAGTCACTAGGATTTCGGCAATGTTTTTTACATGATTGTTCTCTTTTGTTGCGAGTCAACAAATTGCCAAGCAAAATAATGATCTCATTCTACGGATGCAGTTGAGCCTCCGGCTACCGGACTGCAATGTCGTCATCTCGGTCCAACTGGACTTTTATGCACGTGCATATGGTCCAATAGGAAATATGTCCAATCATGCAGTGATTTTTTGCTTTAATGAGGCCCACTCTGTCGTTTCGATTATCCTTCCTGCCGCCTGCTCCTCTCGTACAATTCCTCTATACAGCACCAGTTGCGATTCGTCGAGTTACGCCCCCTCTTACCCTTACAACACACCACTTCTAGTGAGGGGCAAAGGAAGTATCTACGCGCGTACAATGAAGCAATATCCAGCCGACCTTAATAGCACCCACATAGAGGTCAGTCGATTTATAACCCCCCTTACATTTCATCTGCTGCTGCCCACCCAGTCTGGTCTGTACTACAATTGCAGATGCGGCTAGCATCTATTTGCTATATCACATTATGTATCGAGAGGTAAGACGGGTACTCTCAGTGACGCAACTGCACGGCAGATTGCCGGAAGTAGTCGGATCATATTGATGCTGGAAGGGGTAAAATTTAACGGACGTCGCTCGGGATTGCGGTTGACTTGCTCTGCAGCGTTGTGCGGATGCCGAAAGCAGGGAAACGGGGGTTTGCAAACCCGCCGGCCAGCTTTGGACAAAGGCATCTTTTCGTGCTGTTTCCCATTGTCTCAAAGAATTTCCAACTCATGGTGCAGTATAAATTACCTTCGTCAGCCATTGCTGAAGCTCACTGTCGCCCACGAGACCATGGGCCCAGAAGAAAGCAAACGCAAACAAGTAAGCGATTGGACTACGATAGGGTGAGAGCTGGTGAACAAGCTCGATTGCTACTGGCAAGGCTGGACAATGCTAGAGCAAAGGGACGGCGGACAAGCTGCTGGCAGAGGGACATGGACCGATTGGGTCGACTCGGCCAACCGAAGAGGACGACCGGAGCTGGACGATCTGAGCTGCTGCTGCTGCTGCTGCTTCTGATGCTGCGATGAAGCGGCGGCCATCGGCGACGACAACAAATACCCACTCATTGAGTAAAAGGGACGACCGATGAAAGCGGGAGTGTATTGCAATCTATCGTCTTCCCGTGGAAAAGCGTCGGCCTACGGCACACAGGCACTCACACAGACCTCGCACGCACAACGATGACAATGTAGTTTCACTCGTGCGGCCTCCCCAACTGAGCCCGCTTTCACTTGTTAGAGAGGCCTGCGAGGTAGCGGGTAGCCCTCACTGCAGTGCCAGCGAGTATTTAGGCTGGTGGAGGCCGCCGCCGCCGTTCACGTCAGGGCCATCCCCCGCTCACGTCAGGGCCGCTCAGACATCGCCTACAGCTACCGCCCCTCACCTCTTTCTCGCTTTGTTCCTTCTTCCTCCTCCCCCCACAAACAAAGATCTCTCCTTCCTTCAGACAGTATGAACACACGGGCCAGCAACACATTCTTCAATGAAAAGGTCATTACGGCCAACAGGAGTGGAGGCCAAGAAGACTAAGGGAAACGAAAGCTCCTAACGAAAACGACGAGGAAATAGGGGTACTGGGGTTCGGACGAAAGATACTGGAAACGGTGGCGGGGAAAGGGATCTATACTCGAAGCTGAAGCATTTCGACGGTCTAGGTGAGAAACTTCGATAACGTCGTCAGACTCATTGCCACCACCAACCACCACTTTCATTGGCACTGAAGAGATAGCTCGTTTTTTTGCAAACATTCCGCCTCACGTCGATGAGAAAAAAAGGAGTAGAAGAGAACAACTGTGAGAGAAAAGAACGACAGAACAATAAGGTGTGGAAGAAGTGGGCAAGACTAGAATAATAGAATAACTGCACAGCGATTATACTGTCGAATGAGTTGTTATTTTCATGTGCGTTGGTGTGCACATGCGGTGCTCAGACATATTTTTATTGTGGTATGTTCCAGTTACGTGGCGATTCTTGCTAAGTAAATGTAGGGTTAGTAAGTAGAGTTTTTGTCGAGCTTACATCAGCAGTAAAACAATCCGAGAGGTTTCCTTTTTTTTTTTTTTGGTCATCGCTCTTTATGGGCTGGACCTTAAGCAAGCTAACGGAGAGGCGTACCGATAGTGAATAACGTTCTCTCGAAATAACGATAAGTTTCACTGGTTCGATTCCATTTAACGACTCGCTTAATGGTTGCTGGTAAGGCTGTAATGTCAGATAACACAGTTTGAGCGTTGTGCCGAACGCTAACCTAAACGTTGTTGTTAGAGACCTTCAGTGCTCAGCCTGCCTTAGTTTAGGACATTTCCTACCGCTTTGAAATGCTGGTCTCCTCCACTTCGGACATTAGGCCATTAGGACATCAGGTTCTTCGCGGTTGCTTTTATGAGTTGGCGATTCTCTGTTTAGACGACGACTGCCCAATAATAGTAAGCGATCGGCCTGCCACGTTACAATTCCAAGCAATTCAAGCCGTCCAAACGTACTTCTAAATTAACATCCCCATTGAATTTCAAGTGTACGTTCTGTTGTATCCCTAAACTTTCGTACAGGTCCTAGTTTTTGGACGCTTCTTGCCGTATCATATTATCGGCGCGATATGTAGACTCGCCCAATATCATGGTTTTCAACATTCTGCTGGTGCGTTACTGCTACTTCTAACGCATTCTGCTTCCTGGACATTTGTTGAACTTCTGTTCGTATAGTCGTATCAGGCCATATATCTATTCTGTCGTCGTGTATTCCGGAGCCTCCAGTAGAGCTCGGTGGCACAGTGTGGCCATGGTGATACTGCGATAGAACAGCAAAACCCCGTCTTCTCCACTATTTTTACCCCACATTTTGAGAATTGTTTGTTGCGTATCTCCCGTCTTGAATGTCCTTTTCGCCGTTTTCCCATCTCTATCTCTCATGTTCGTCGCTATATTTCACTTTGTCTCACCCTCTCTTTCTATTTCTCTCTTTCCCTTTCCAAGATTTCGTGGGGGTAAGGGATGAGACGAACGCAATCGTATGACGACGGAAGCGCGCATTTGCCACCGTCCGTTGTCCTGTCTTCGAGTGGTTGTCGCGCCCGCATCCGCCAGGAGAAACAAATCGTTGGGGCCTGCCCGATCGCTCACGGTAGCGAGTGACCGACGAATAAACCATCCATTCACCCACTTTCCTTCCTCTCTTCTCGCAACTCCGAAGACTCCATCTTGCCCCCAAGCACCACCACCTCACTACCGGCCCTCCCCTTCGCATTTCGTCGTATGTCGAATCCTCGCCCTTTCTTCCGCAAACTTCCTTCTCAGGGTGGACGTTCTCTCCAAGACAAGCGACACGCGCATGGTGAGGACCTGAGAGCCGAAGCCATCGAGGGCCGTTCGGGGAGGGCCGACGAAATTCTCCATTTTCCATGCTTCCACACGCGCACTAGTGGCCGACGCATCGTGGACATCTTGACTTGCGGGCGGCCCGCCGACGCTACTACGGCCGTCCAACTCGGGTCGTGAAACCTGCGGCCGAACGAGCAGGACCAGGTGGCTGGGGGAAACGCGCACGACAGAACGACAATAACATAATAGGAGTTTGTCCTACATAACAAAAAAATAATAACAACAGTCAGATGAGGTGTCTTGTGACAAAAATGAGCAAAACGCCAACCGTTGTTGAGTCTTCAAAGATTGTCCCATCGTTCTTGCTCGCCTCTGAAGACTCCTTTTCCATGCTGAGCTTTTTCTGTGCTGAGATCCCGTTCGGCTGGTCCCTACGTGTCCGCGTCGCTTTTTCGGAATAGTTCCGTCCCCCCTGCGTGTCCCAGCCGCTTTGACTGTCGGCGCAACGTTCACATCAGTCAGGCCAAGCTACGGCCGCCCGTATGGCGGTCGGCGTTTTCTGCTGTTTTCACTTCGTTGCCGTGTCCGCTGTCAAGCGGCAGAAGAAGGTAGATAGATGGGCGTCTGCTGGCGGTGACGGCTTCACTAATTGTAAGGTTGCGGATGGAAGAAACAGAAAAAAACTACAGGGCATCGCTTAGAATTGTTGCCCGTTCGTTTTGCTCGATGTTTATAGTCACGCCGAACGTCGCCTAAGAAAATCTGCATGTCCAGGGCCGTCCGTGTTCGCGAGTAGCGAAAACAGCTTCGCTATTTATTCGTTTATTGGACGCGCGCGTACGCGGTTCGGTTCGTGTTGACAAGTGGCGCCCATGTGTTGATATTTAGTTGGTGAAAGCTGCTTGTTAGCGAAGAGCAGAGGTCCTAGATCCCCGCCGGAGCTAAGCGGAAATGAAACTCATGCAGTCGTTGTTCCTCATGAACGAACGAACTTGTCGGGGGTCCTGGAACTTTTTCTATTCGGCCCGTAAATAGTCTGAGGCGGCCGACAGGAACTGGGAGGGGTGTGTACGAATTTCAGGGAAATCAGGGCGACGCATCTGATGCTCTCACGTTGTACACGTAGCGACTACAGCGCAGCGTAGACGCTTGCACGTCGAGTGTGTTCGGGCTAACAGTCAAAATTAGACCCGCCCGAAATTACGATTAGATCAAAATTATAGAATCACACTAATGCGTTGACAAAACTTTGTGGATGTGTCAGTGTAATTCATATATTAACCTCGTACATTACTAATATTAACGTGTTAAGGTAGTGGATAATGACGGGGCGCAACTGATGAGTGACTACATGAACAAAAGGGTCGATTTTTTTGTGCGGCATTTGAACAATAATCACTTCGAATAGTATTTAATAGTCGAGGTAATACAAACTATATCCATGTGGCAGCAGTCACGGACATGTTGAAATTGATTGGCAGCCTTGAAGCCTAAGGAGAAGTTCATGAAAATAGAGGCTCTTCCGAGATGATGTGTTTGTCTGTCGTGGAGCGACAACGGCCCACTTGAGTGCACTCGTAGTCGCAATTAAATTTATCGTACAGAGATTAAATGGTTTTTCAGTTTGCTTTTCAGTTTGCTCAGATTGTTTTAGTAGTACCTACTATGTAGCTATCTATATATGTCTCTGACACTGATTACTGGAAATGGCTTTTATCATTACTCTCACGAGAACTTGAGCGATGCAGTTGCGTCAATGCGCCAACATTGTGCTACTACAGTACTTGAGCTAATTATAATTTGCCTGTAAACCGAGTATTTATTACTGATTTCACTCATTATATGAACTAACAATCTAGCAATTTTTTGCCGCAGGTGCAGGTGTCCTTGGTGTTCCCAGTGTTTCGCCTTGGAGTACGGCTACTTGTAAAGAAAACCATACATCGTTCGTTGTAATGTTTGTTGCTTGAACAATAAATTACCTTGGGCATTACACGATATGTTAATGATGCCACCACCTGACAAACAATCATGGTATAGCTCTTCCCCATATATATATATATATATGGATATTTATTTCGTTCCCGCTATATCTGGGAGCAGCCTAATCACTATGTGATATGCCACCATGATAAACAAGCTAACTTCTGATGTTGTCTGAACCTTCTATCTTCTGCGTGTGAGAATATAAGGAAGGCACTGTAGCTTGACTTCGTCTGACACTCGGGTGTCGTACAGCTGAGTTGGGCTAAACCTACGAAAAGCCGCACTGCAAGAAATGGAGGAGAGATGAGCCGGCGACAAAGTAGAGATTCGCGAAACTGTTAGATACGGGCCCCCACCCATCGACCCCGCATCCCCGTAACTTCGATCCCGGAAACACCCGCTGAAGAGGGGAGGAAGAAGAGGAGGGGGGCATGCGGTAGTGTCTGGTTTCACAGCCGCAACTCCGCCGCCTGGATGAGCACACACAGCTTTTCCGAGCCATACATAAAGCAGTTTCTGAGCCGCACGGCTTTCTGCGGATTCAACGAGAACAAAAGAGAAGAGACTGAAGCGAGCGACTTGACGACGGCGACAGCGACACCCTTGAAAACGAAAACCCTTTGCCCACCGGCCCAACGGGAGCGTAAACCGTGCAGCAGCTACAACGGAGTCCTTCCTATCCCTGACCATGTCACACCGACACCGTCTAACACTCGTGAAGAAACATCCCCGTTCCCGCCGCTCCTCAGACGTCGAAAATATCCCCTGTGTTCGTCCTTTGTTGCAAGCAAATCGCCTCTTCACAGTTTTCGAATCGACAGCCGCCCGGTTTGGCTATACCGCCGTTGACTCGTTCCAGCCCTCGGCATCTCCAAGCTCAGTAACGACAACTCGTGAAGAACCAGCGTACGAAGCTCACCCGGAAATTCTACAATCCCGTTGCAACTCGGACGGGTACTGCGCCACCAGCGACGTTAGTACTGGCTCAATGAGGACTAGGCGGAGCGCAGCATCTTCGTAGCCACAACAAGCGAACGAGAGGGCGACAATTACTCTTTATGGCCGCATAAAACTTGTACGAACAGGCAGACCGTCATGTGCGGCTGAGTGTAAAAGGAAATTCATCCGGAATGTTAGCTCATGCTGATAACACACTACAGAGATATGGAAATTATTGTGCAACCAGCCGTTGGGTGGACATTTGAAGGCGAAGAGCTCGAATCTTCCTGTATCATTTGGCGGCGTGGCGAGCGAAAAAGGACAACGGCTTGAAGGCGGATATAGACAGACCTAAAGGGGTCTAACGAGACGGGATTATTGGGCCAAGCTACAATTTGGACGCTTGGGTCGGACACTTCTAAACACTTCCAACAGTTGCCCTTCTTTCGTTCTCTACCTACCTACCTATCCGCGAGACCGCTACTAAATCGCTAGGGGCCGAAAATGTTCGGGCGATGACCGATCGTCGGTTCGCATCTGTTTCGCCTGTCCGCCAGTTCCCGCAAAAGCTGGCCGAGTCACGCGAGCAGTGTCTTCCTCTTTAGGGGTCCCTAGGCCGGAACGTTCCTTTCTATTTTGCCTTTCTCAAGCCTTTTCCTACATGTTCTCTGTTGGGAGACGGCCCTCCACGCGAAAAAGTCCAACTATCTCTGCCCAAGTCGAGCGACATCACACCCCATCTCGCCTAGATGCCCCTTCGCCATCCCAGAACCACTCTGAGATTCCGTCCACTTCCGCTTCCTGAGCATCAACCCAGTGTCAGATTGGCTCGACGTATGACGAGCTGACATATTAGCTTAAGTGGCGTGTGTCGATAGTGAACCGGACATTTTCTGCCTTGTCGCACGCATGCCATGAACAATGGCACGTTGAATCACGCCGGATAGATATATGGAGCATGCTAGTTATCGATCGGTTTATTTTCCTATTCCGATGGCTATTGAGGGTAAAGGCCGATCATCATCATCATCATTATATGCCGTGCGGAGATTGTAGCCCATTAATTGTTGTCGAGAGAACGTATTCTAAGTGAGACAGCTCTCACATTGTCAACGGTTAGCACTGCGTGTGTCGTCGTTTGTGTTGTTCAAGCGATCTCACTTCAACGAGATGCCCAACTACATAATATCGCATAAAGACAGGCTTGACGTGACGCTAACTTTAGTCTGGCTCGTGTATCCTTTCGTTATTTGGGTTTGCCGGCGAATGGGAAACAGGTGCGAATTGGTAAACCATCATTAAACATATGCCCATCTGTTGTGGACAAACATCTAAAATGGTTAGCAAACTCAAGCTAACATTGTGCATGAGTGGTATGGCAAGCAAGTCTGACACGTCTATACACATTTTATTAGAATAGGCTATAAAATATAAACAGTCGGATCTAATGTAAATTATTTTAGTTGCATCTCTGATGAGAATTATTCAGGGAAGTACTTGACCTGCGTCTAGCGAACTTACGACCGATATATTCATTTCGAGTCGCTGCCTTCAAAGCACTGGCTTTTCGAATTATTTGGCCTACATTCTACAAATAATCATCTACAAGGTAAGTGCAATAGAGTTTTCAACTAGTGCTAACTAGTGCAATTACTAGCCGTGGAGAAGAAAAGGGGCCGGCCTTAAGTACTTAAGTACTGATAGCGAGTATGTGCACATTCATTCACAACGCCTCTTCTTCAAGGAACCGAATCAACTGTGTCTTATTGTATATTTTCTTTTTATTTGCTGTTGTTTGGTGAACAAATATACGTCTGCTATGTGTCGCAACTACACCTCTTTATTGTAAATCTCTGAAACAATAATGATGACCGAGTATTTCAACAATTCGATCGGTTCCATCTTCTTCTAGACTTTACCTCTATTTTGAATCTATTTTGATTTAGCGAATATTTCTCAAGTTGAGGCTGCCTGCGCCTTTTTTCTTGTTTACGTGTTCCACACGTTGCGCTCCAGACGCTGCTGACGAAAGTTTTGCACATATTTGACATAAAAAAAGGGTAGAGTTGAGGAGTTTCGATAAATCACTCCAGGAGTCCAGAACCTAGTTTCGTGTTCACAGATCTAACGGACAACTTGCACGGCTCGCACATCCTTCGACTAAGAGCACACGAATGGAGGACCGCTAGTAAGTACCTGGCGTTAAACGTGACAAGCGATTTACATAATAGACGTTCTACATAATAAGCGAATAATTTGAAATTCAGTTTAACCAGTTGACCATATTTTCCAATGTGGCGTGTCGCATTAATCGTTTAAGCGCAAGTGAAAGCTTCTACAACGTTGTACAATATCCCTGATACATACGCCCTTGCACATGATCGACCTCATAATGTTTTGCGAGGAGAACTCCGTACACATGCATGTTACGCAGCCTTACTGCAGCCCATTGCTGCACAACGACACCAATGGTCTTTTTCGCTTAGGTTAGCCTAATAGCCTTTATTGATGTTACACCTCGTTATAGTTCCTCCATTCGGGCTCCTTAGAGACCCTTTCCGGACTTGAGTCCCGCTCGTTCGGTTGACCTGATCAAAAATGGCATGAAGATGCGGTGATCACTCCTGCGACCGCGGCTGCTGGCCGGCAGTGCAATATCCACAGGTGAATGGCAACATATTCTCTCCCCGGCGCCAGCTAATAATGTACATTCTAACCGGTAACTGCAGCAGAGAAACGTCGTCGATTGGAGTAGGGTGTTCTGCTACTACGGCGATCTGGCATCTGCGAGTACGGTCGGACCTGCGAATACGGCCGAACCCTGAGTGCGTGTCCACGGGAGAGGCCTGATCGCCCCGCCGATAGGCCGGTATCGTTCAGATAGCGAAAGTAAAAGAAGCATTCTGCTGTCCCTTACAAGCGGGAGAGTAAAGACAGCTTGCGAGAAACGAAGGTAGATAGGGAGGAGGTTTTACGCTATTCCTTTTGGGACGTGCGAAAAGCCACCGCGATCGCCGGCCGATAATTCATTATATTAACGATATTAAGTCTGATTTGGGAATATTTCGGATTTCTCACATGAAGGAGAAAGGAACGAGGCTCGCCGATCTGGTCCAGCAACGCTGCTGCCCATCGTTTCACACCTCCAGTCGAACCATTTGACTCGATGTTTGTAAAAGCAAAAAAAGAAGGCGCAAAACGCTGGCAGATCCAACTGGAAGTTGCAGTGGCCATTGCTGTTTTGTTGGCCGTGAGCAGCGCGATAAAAAGCGCCCGCCAAGACATCTTCATTGAGCAGCTGTTGTTGGAAAACAGGTAGACATAAGGCACAACTGGGAGACAGAAAAACGAAAATCTAAGGAGCGATGTACGAAGAGAACTACTCGTTTTACAATGTGTAAAACATCTGATTGTAGAATATCTCGCTCGCCTTCTGCAAAAAGCTGTTCATGGCCAAGTTGCCGACGTGGACGAACCATGACAACATCCGTCGACCAATTGAGAAAAAAAGGTGAACACTAAGACGCAATGCAGTAAAACTGGACAGTTCATCAGTAAACGAGCTCTGTTGACAGGCAGTGCAGCTTATCGCACTGCATGATACTAAGTCAGGCTATTTTGAAAGAAACATGCGACACTAATGCGTGGAGACATTCGGGAGCAGCTTCGGAGCGGTGGTTTTCCTAATACTAAGCGAGTACAAAGCTGAGTTTGAATTGAACGTTGACGCTTAGCTATGGCGGTGGTCGAGGAATCTAGGCAGTTCCTTATAAAACTAGCCGTAACTTGAGCTCGGTGGCTTGGATTGTATTCGTGTGCGCCTTGAGGCGACCGGAAGAGACACGTAGGTGCACGGGTTCGATCCCCACCGTTGCACATGTCCATGGGCTCTATCTTATGAAGTAATGCGACAGGCGCTACCGTGAACGTTAAATGTTGGCTGATAATCACCCCCAAAAGAGAGGACTCGCAATAGCTGTTTCACGTGTGCTTTGGTTACTCACTGACTGCATGTTCGTATACTGCCAATAGTACATAGTCGTTGCACGCGTGACTCTGTAAGTCGAGGATTGGTCGAAGTAATCTAAAATAAACTAGCTTCGAGTCTCCATTCGGGAGGGTTTCTATAGGTCTAATTAAGTTCTTGAGGTTTTTTAGTAGTTAATGTCTTCAATGAAAGGAAGCGTTTGCTCCGACCAATCCAAAATGAAGAACAACACGTATGCTAGCTAGAGTAGATACAAGTGTCTCGAAGGTGGAACATTCGCCCTCGGGGGCGTGTCTATGTGTTTTTATCGAAGACATCAATTGTTAAAGAAAAAAGACAAAAAAAGTACGGAGGAAACGTTTGAACACTCAACAATGCCAAGGACTCTCCGTAAAACTTTACGTTCTTAAAGACCAAATTTACTTTTCAAAATTGGCAAAACGAAACACATCAATGGAGAGAAGTTACCAAATTTTGGAGCGTACAATACACGTTTAGACTTACATGGATAGTTTTGTTCAATTTCAAACTTCAGTATACATGACTAATACAGTTTTGACACGACGCAGTATGCGACGTCCATTTACTTAATTGAATGAAAAATTCAGCGCTGTTGAATACAGGCGAACGCCCTAAGAAGAAGCATGCAGTGTTTATAGCGGAGTCTGAACGACACAGCCTTAGATGTAGTCGTCTAGCGATAACGAACATTTCGCAAGAGAGTACTATGGTTCAGTACTATGATTTAGCTGAGCTGAAATGACTACATTCTATATATTTGATTATGTGAAGCTGTTCTAAGGCCAAAATCGCCCTCAGGCTTTGAGTTTCGTATGATAATTGCAAATCGAATTCGAGACTGGTTTTGCGAGTTGCCAAAAAGCATTTGAAATGGGAGGTCGTACTCTGGTAACTTGTTTATCACCCCCACTTAGATTACAGGTACGTGTTTCAACCACAAAACTAGGTGGTGGATCTTGGTTTTAATTTAAGTATTGCATTAAGCAGGGCCTGGTGCATCATCCATGTATAGGGACTCTCGCCCGTACGGGCATTGCCTGAAGAATTCTCTTAGACTGCGTCATGAAAGGATATGATGATGACGAATCCACCTTCAAAAAGCCGCCTAATTTTATTTTTGTTTCCGTTTTAAAAAAGACAGGTTGTCCGACTAAAGGATTTCGTTTTAGTAGATGGGACAATATCCGTGCCACGGGTCACGGATAAAATGTAACACAGAGACCATGACACCGTTTTAAATAGTCATGAGAGCGGCGCGCGCCCACGCAGCTATGCTAATCTATGTTAACGATTGGATTGCGCTTATTGAACCCCTCAACGCTAATTCGTGCCCTCTGTGTGTTTCGGTAATATACGAACTTAATTTATATGGACTCTTCCGCTATGTCCGGGCTTGCCCTCCTCATCCTCTGATAGCGCGAAGCGGATATGGTCAGTTCAGCAACCTACACAGACGACCTTTGATAAAAGCACTCTTAACTTCGCTAACTAAGGTGCCAGTTGTCAGTAACCTTGTCGTGGCGTCGTACATTTTCACAAACTTTATTTGCTTCTGAGTTGTTTTTTACATTCGTCTACGGCTTGTCTTAACCTTCATTACAAAATCTTCATTTCTCCAGACGGAGGTGTTTTTGCGTAAAGGAAATTGTAACACCTATTCTCCCACTTTTGGTTGAGACAATTGCTGAAAATACATATGTATCTCGTCATGCAGTTTTGTGGAGCTTGGAGGCACATTAACCGCATCACTTTTCAGCAATGACAAGTCTGTGTGTATTTTAAGATAATGAAAAAGATAGGGCTGTGTAGCCTTGTTTCATCCTAACATACAAGTAAATTTGTATGATGCATGCCTAGCATTGAATAGAGGCTGTGTTTAATTAAAATCAACCGAATGACCCAATATGCGCATGTTAAGTACATCAAGGCATTTCGCAACCAGCGTTTGCACTATTATATTATCAACCTGTTATAAAATAGAATGTCTGTGCCACAGGTTTAACGTGCGTGCATATGCGCACAGTTACATTGTACCAATAACGTATATGTACATAGGAAAAATAGGTTCTTCCCTTATTGGTGTGTGTTTTTAGCTTGTACATGCAATGCAGTTGCTGGCCTACTTAGGGGCATTACATCAATTTGCAAATAGGCTACGAAAAATTCGCCAAAAGACAAAGCATTAGTGTGCAAAAGGCCAATGCCATACGACGTTATGCCCTACAGTGGAGCGATGCCGTGTGAAATTTGTTGTAGATGCCGATGCAGTACTCACAGAGGAAATACTAAACAACAGTAACGTTCAGGCCGCATTGTAGTGATAGACATGTTCGGCATAATCTGTATGTGCGAACGTTGGACAACGACTTCGATTGTGCCTCTGCTGTTCGTCGTCGACTATGGAGTGTTTCTTGTCCGAACGTTGGCCGCTGTTCCGCCCGAAAGGACGGTAACGGAAGCAAACAGAGTGATTGAGTTGTCCACCGGAGCGCCGCAACGGTCGAGGCGAGAAGGAGTTGTCCGGGCCTTCGTCCGTCGTATTCTGCTCTCTTTTGCTCCATCCACCCCCCAGTGCTTGTCCACTCAGGCAGGAAACGCACCCCAGCCAAACTATTCGACTCTATCTCCGTTCGTGGCCAAGGAGCTATCCATCCGGCTGAAAGGTCTGGAAAGAGGAGACGGGAAGTGCCAGTATCGTGGGAGACTATACAGGTACACCAGATCTGACACAGGTCCAACTGAAATAGTCATCAACTGCTCCAAACTGGACTCGCGCAGTTTCGATTACCCACATGTAGACATCATTTTTCCGTTACCCTGAAAACGTACGGAAAAATCGCTGATAGACTGTGTTGATGTACGCTGAAAGCATTCGTGATATCTTCAGCTCAACCTAGTTACATGAATGCCATAGTTTTTCAAACCTTTAAATAGATGCAGAGTATGGACCTTTTAGTGCCACCAACATTGCTACCACTAGATAGTTGTATGTTTGCACAGGTATGAACCAGTGAAGACTGGCATGTAATTAACTGTTGATACTTTTACAATTAATCGAATTCATCTATTGAATTGGATCGATATGGACTTCGTTGGTCATTTACCTTCTCAATTGGGAGGCCCATTCATAGCGAGAGAACTGCACCGCAGGCAAGGAAGTGAATATTCATGGTTCGCATCTAAACTATCCGACATCATCTACTTATTCGAGCAACGGTCAAAAACAGACGGAAATGTTGGACTATAGGGCAAAACGCTTCCCTAGTAGCCGAAGACATATTTCCAACACGAACTCGATTGGGTGAAGTTTTCTGTCTACATGGTCAAGTTAAAATACGTCCAAAGCAAAACAGGTTCTCGACCAGCTCCGGGTGTGACTTCATATCAACACTCTTTGGCTAGACGAAATGGTAATAGTAGCACTGCTCGGTAGCTAGTAAGATTGTTAATAACGAAGTGTCCAAAAAGACTTCCTGAGTTTCGTGTATGCCCTGCAATTGACATGTTATTAACGTTTTAGGACCACCCTTTACACGGTTTTCCCATATAGAACTCCCATATACGAATATTTTTATTGGTATTTTATTTATTCACTTGATGTCAAGTCAAGAAAGATGTCTTTCTCGTTGTTGAAAAACAGCATCCGTCTCGATTCTTCCCCTTGATGTTCCCTCCTGAAGGAAACCTACATATGAATGTAATTTACAATTTCGTTATTTATTCGAGTTTGTTAAGGTTCGAGGCAGATGCTTATCACTTTCTGCTCTGCAGTGACAGTAGCCAACGGTAGATGTTGCCACGTATATGATGTACGTGAACGCATCTCGAACGCATTTCAAAATGGCGCTGAGAGAGGCAGAAGAAAAGGGAATTGTGTTAGCAGCCATTTGTATGCACCATCCGTTCGGAAAGTTTTGCGTTGAGAAGAGCCGGAACCTGTGCGTAAAGTTGCAAAACGAATTTCACAAAGAACGTACATTTTCTCACGCCTCGATCCTAATGTTTCAAATCTCCGGCGTTGTCCGTACGTTGGCTTTCCCACCAACTAGCAACAAATAGTGTAGACGACATGCGTTCACGAGGAATCGCCCGATCACCCCGATCATACTTCGCAAAACGGGTGAGCTGTTTTTATTTGGAGTCAAGCGATGAGTTTTCTCGAGGGCTGAACGACAAGCTCCCGCAAATCTTTGTCAGATCAACCGTGAAATTTTCCCAACAAGTAATCTCACGTTGAGCAGTCGCTAAGATCTTACGACCCAAGGCTTTGTTGGAGGGTAACGAAATATACCAGTCATGCCACACATTTTGACGGGCCGACCAGTCTCCCATGACATTGCCACCATTTGTACTTTTTTAAATTTAATTTAGTAATCTTAAGTCTTCGTGTTTATGTCCTGGACAATGACACACGTTTTTATGTCGAAGTGCGGTTTATCGCTGTCGTTCGTGCTTCGTTAGCGTAGCTCGATTTGTCGCGCCGTTTTTGCGGTGGCCGAGTGTTTCAATCTTTTACGTTTCTTGCTGCAGTGCGCCCTCACCTCCGAGCTGGGCATATATAGCCCGATACATGTCTTTTTTGAGCCTCATGGGCCTATTTTACGAAGTGCTCCCTGAGGGAGCGACCTGTTCTTCTCGCAGCGTAATTCCCTCAATCGGCCCCGCTTCGAAAATTTGACGGCACCAATTCAATTCCACTCTAGTACATCGCTGTCTTCGCCGATCATGAAAGGCCATTGCGTGGAGCCTCGTCATTTCTTGACGATAAGACGTTCGCATTCCAGAAGAAAAGCACGACCCCGTTATATTAACACACACCGATGAGGAAAGGAACCGTATAGGCAAGAGGGGATGGGGAGGAGGAAGAGGGCGGGGAGATTTTGGCCGGAGTTTTTATTCCTTTCGACTGTAACTTGACTTATCGGTAGTCCTTTATCGTATTACCGCCACCATCTGTATCATGATGCGATCTGTGAAAGTCGGCGTACTGCGAGGACAATCATCTGTCCAGTTCAGTCCAGCTAAGTGACCTCGCCGAAGGACGCCGCACTTTCGTTGTGTGTCTGTATGCCAATTTGTGTGCTTGTGGACATCGGTAGACTCGTGTCAGTAACGTGAATGGAGCCTACCTCGAAATAGCAGTCGCTGGAGAACGCATTCAAGATATCATCTATCTTCATTGGGAGCAAATGAGCAGGGCGAAGGAGAGAGGCGAGCAACAGAGCCAGTGCAATTCACTTACAGGGGACCTCGCAGTCATTGAGCAGCCGAAAGCCTTTCCGCGTAGCCCAAAAGACCAAGGGATAAACCGTAGACGATTCAAGTGGCCATCACCGGGGGCCGCAGACGGAGAGCTTACAACAGCATCTTTATGGCTAGTGCAATGAAAGACAGATTTTGCGGATGGTTTGGTAGTTTTACGAGGCGCGCCTACTCGATTGCGTACTGTCGATTGACCGGCTGAATATTATTGGATCGTGGGCTGGATGAAGCTGAAGATCCTTTGGCCTGATACAGCTGGACACGAGGCAGGACCAGGAATTTGGGCTAGTAGAGATAGCATCTATAAAATGTGATGAAAATAGTTGAAAACGGATAACCATTTTGATAAAATCCGATAATGAGGACTGTCCTAAAACAGACAGATATTGCCGTTTCGTTGGTAGAATAAGTCCTCGGAGTTCTCATCGTCCATCGTCTGAAAAGTCAGCTTGGATCGCACTTTATTGCTTATCTAAGCCAGTGATGTATATATACGATAACCCAGAAGTATGGTAACCCTTACCTTCGTAGGCATTGCAAGAATTTACTATATCGATAATGTTTCATCAGAACAAGTCCTGCCGCTGTTAAGGCCATGAAAAAATTACGGAATGTAATATTGTGTCTAACCTAATTAACCACGATTAGTTACTGCAGTACTAATCCCCAAAGGCCAAGTGGCAAGAAAAAGATTGAAGAAAGAGAACCTAAAAAGGTTAGCTAACAGAAAAAAAGTTACAAAGGAGCGTGCGATACTGCGGTGACGGATAGTCAATAATTAACTATTAACGTTAACGACAACGCATACACCACCTGTTAGATATTTTTCCTTAACAAATAGTTTTTGAATTGAGAAAAATGCTGACTCTGACAAACATCTCCAACAGTGTAGTTTGAATGCCGATACTAGCAATTGCTCTTCCACGTATGTTGTTTCATTACTAGGCGGAGTTTCTTGATGTTTATGACGGATACAGTGATTATCCTCCCTTGGCTTTACGGCATTGGTTGCTCTACGTTCGACGGTCATGGCACTTGTCACAACGCCCAACGGTGCGTCAATCAACACGAACAACTGTGAACATCCAGAACATCAAACGCATCGCTAAACCTTTCATAGCCATCCTCATAGCAGCAACCATTGTGGTCGCCGCCGCTAACTCATCTAGCACTCGTATGGAGTGCTCCGTTCGGTAAGGCTCTGTCTGTCTGACACCCAGACCGGCCTAGACCCAGGCCGGAGAGAATTGCTGCGAAAACGCCCGCTCTGCTCTATGAGTTTGACCCAGGCAATTGGCAGACGGCCGACCTCCCCTCGACAGGGTCCACGGAGCACTACTATCGGATCTACGGTTTTCCCACAGTCAGGAATACTTACACGGAGGCATCCTCTCGCACACACTTAATTCGTTTTCGTGAGCGAGTTTTTGCATTGTACTCTGCTCTTCACTCGACTTGGGGGCCATTGGCACTTTTGCGCAGGTCGAGCCTCACGACGGGGGCAATAAGGGAACGTTAGGGATATGGAAGGGCTAACCGATGGATGGTGACAGGGGAATCGAATCAACGTCAGCGTAGAGTAGATCGTTGTGGCAATGTTGCCAACAGCTATTTCCACTGCATTGGTATCGTCAGCTGGTCTCTCTCCAAGACGATAGAACGTACGGACGATAGAGCGTACGGCTGAAGCGCGAAAAACAGTATTGGCGAATAAGGACATCGTACGGCGGTTCAGACAAAAGGGGCAGCAACGAGAATGCACGAACAATACAAACGGGTAGCAACTACAGCGAAGGTAATACTTAGATTAATAATATTAGATAATATTAGGTAATTAGGTAATAAGATTAATAATATTAGGTAATATTTAGACCGTGTGGCCATCGTCGAGTGCATTGCGGGTGCAGTTCTGGAAGCTCGTTCTCTCATAGGCGTAAATTGATATTCGTATGTCGCGGTTGCGTCTCGCTAAATATCAAGGAGACGCGATGAAGTCTTTTAGTTGATGAAACTGTTCTTGTCAATATGATTGAAATACGCCACTGTGTAGAAAATAGGGAACGACAATAAAAAATCCATACAGATGGCTCGGTTACATGTGTGCCGCGAGCATAATAACTACTCAACCAATGCATACCGAGAGGAGATACCGAATTCACTCTACGGATTTTTACCGCCCGGTTCGCCCAAGATAGTAGCAGATTCCAATCAACGACAGGTAACATCAGAATAGAATCAAGCAGTGCGTCGTATTTCTTTTTCGTTATAACGCTCTTGGTTGCTATTATTATTATAGGTGCTAAATTGCTTGCTAAAATGGTTGCTAAATTAAAGAAACCAAGAAAATAAGCAACAGTTTCATAAGATAGTACAGCAAACATCCGAAGCAAATGGGCTAGTATGGATTTTCATGAGTTTTGCGCCAACAAACTTGCTATGATTTCGTTTGTGTTTCAGCTTCACAAATCTATCGCTTCGCCAGGAAAGATGACAGCTTTCTCTGACGGGTTTCGCAGAGACGAAAAATTAGGAAAAGTGCCAGAAGGCTGGCACACACACACACACCCCTTCCACCCTTGCCCCTGTCAGCCGTGGGAATGCCCAATCTGTTTTCAGCATAATTTCGACGATGCTAGATGACAGCAACGAAGATAGAAATAACACCGATCTGCATCGAAGAACATTTGGTAAGAATGTTTTCTAGTTGTTCCCGGCTTTTAAGTATATTCGTGATGGATTCGATGAAGACGTAATCGATTCATACACTTAGCACAGTGGATCTGGGTAATATCGTAAAACAAAGTGAGGTTTCAGTGTAACATTCGATTAAGTGTTTGTTCAGCCAGACGTCAAAGTGTTCACAGGCACATTTTCCTCATGTAGCGGTCTAATCCGATCATGGTAGGCAGGTTGCATTACTTAATCAATTCGGATCGTTCGGACGTGCTGGTTACACGATAGCCTTGCACCGGCAGGCACTAGCTCCAGCATCAGCGAAGAGTTAGGTCAGTTTGCAACAAGCGCCACATTACAAAGTGGCGAAACGTTGGAGGATGTTTTGCCTTTTGAATGCAAAATGGCAAATTGCGGTTTTACTGTTTAATGATCGGCTATTATCGAAACAGCATTTGGATGTAGAGGTTCTCTCCGGGAATCCTATCTTGTTTGAACTCGATTATATCACTCATCTACGCTGAGATGCCTATTTGAAGTGTCAAGTGTGCGTAACCCTTTGACCGAGTCATTTTATCATAGCCTCTATAGTATCGACACATTTTTATAAATTGCTTGCATAATTGCTTGCACTATTATCTTTCGCTTGCAAATATCGTTCTGCATAGATTCGTAGGAAACAGATTATCCCAGCAAAAGATTATATATATATATATAAATCAATCTAATTATCCAACAAATCTAGCCAGATCTACTGCGGGATTGGCTTTCTGAAGAAAAGTGTCCTCGAGCCGGAATACGATATGACCTTTTTTTAGAAAAAATCAGCGCAAGTAAATAAATAAATACTTTATCTACGGAACACAATACTAATCATGAAACGCACATAGAATGAAAAAAGTTCTGAGTTCAATGTAACGCTAGTATCTGTTCGATGCCTTTAGGTGATTGTGGTGGATGGAGACCTCGTCGTTGCCAAAAGGAGAGAAAAGTGCGGAAGCCAGAATGAATGGCCCCAAAGAGGGATTTTGGGGTTGCATGAGCTAAAATGAGTTCAGGAGTGCCGAGGAGAGGTCCGCAATGAGGAGCGATTTTGTCCGTTGACCGGCCCCTGCAGGTCGTCATCATCAACAAGGGCGCCACCATAGGCGCCCTCAGGAGCCACAACAGGAACTTCAACGAAACCAATATGGTAAGATAGCCCTGACTGGCCTGCCGCACATCTCATATCGGTCTCTCCGGCCGTTTCAGGCAAGCCACCACTTCGACCCTCGACTGCGGTGGCTGCTGAAACATTGCAATGACTTTAAAGGCCCTTTAGGGAGCTGCAGTGGCTCAGGCGCGAAAACGTTGAGCTTGCAGACAGACTTTTTCCGAGGGCAAAGTGATGAGCTGCCCACAACGACAAAGGCGTCGAATGGATTGCAGCTATTGGACGCATATCAGAAGGTTAGCCGAAGCATACCACCAAGCTATATGAAGTGTTGTCTAACGCTAGGAGAAGACAGGGGTTAGTTAAGGAACAATGACGGACGGTGAGTGCAGAAGCCGCCAGCGCTGTCAAGTAAATAACGCGAGGATAGCCATAGAGGAATAGAGCGCGCGCGGGGGTGGGTGAGAAGAAGAGGTATCCAAATTGAATTGTAATTCTCACAGCAAAAAAATGCCTTATTTTCTCTTAGAGCGCGGTAACTTTCGTATGGTTACGCAAATGTTTTGCGTGAACCATAGCAAGGCTATTAGAAAGCGGCGCCGACCAAGCACCAAGCGAAGTGACTGGCGTAAAGCAAGAGCGTCCGCTAGGGCCGCCGTAACGTTTCCTCTATGAGACTCTAGCATACGCTAACAAGTGACATTTATGCAAGGACTGAAAAAAACTTACCCGTTATGGCCACGTACCCCTGGCGCAAAAGTCATTCGAAAACGATTTTTAAAATTGTGTTTATATCGTATAAAAGAGTTGCTATATTGCTATAAACGTAGATTTGTTTCAGGAGCCAGTCAGCACAACCGGTAATGGTGGGCGTGCTTAAGTACAGTATCTACAGAGGCATGTACAACGCTCGGAGTTGCGTAAATCACATCATAAACGCGGATAGCTTAGCGTATGCTCCACTAAGCTGAATGATCCAACGTTTCGCGATTTTTTGACGTGCATGTCTATAGTACAAATAATGAGTCAGAAGGTTAACAACACCTTTTATACATCTTGCCATGGGGCATGGTACTCTGTAGCCGGGCATAAACAACAAGCGGAGGGGGTCAAGTGAAGAACATGTTATGTACAGCAAATATCGTATATGCGCCGATCCTAAAAGAGCTATGCGATGGTGAAAGTAGCTGACAGAGTGTGTTTTCATCTTTGGCGCCTATCAAAAATAATTTCAGTTTTCACTGTCGCGGAAAACGAAAGCACTGGAGAGGGACGACGCATCCTACGTAAGTCATGCAGAAAAATCACGAGGGCGTTCTGGTGATCAAGCAGATTCTATGTTTTTCGAATAGAAGTCCGGTGTCGTAACACTGAATGGTACCAAATCAAGCTAATTGGTCGAACCCGCAAAACAGGTTCACGATGATTAATATCATGTATACAAGTCTGTGTTGCTCTGTAAACGATATTAATTTGGCGGACAGGCGCTTGTAGAAATGATGTAAGATCATCCAGGCCAGATAAAGCAAACCTCGAGTTCAGTGAACATAAATTAACTTGCATGCTCCCTAACCCCTATGGTATTCTATGCTATTTGGCTATGCTATTCTCTGTTAGAGCCACCCAGCAGTGGCTTGGATTGTATTCGGGTAATGTGGAACTGTCTGGATAGAATCCACCAACTGCATGGCCCATGTTCACGGTTCCGGCCGAAGTACGTCGTAGATGCTGTCGAGAGCGTTGTCTGCAGTTGAATGCGTTAGTCTACTCCTTTCATGCAGCTATACGAGGAGTCGAAGACCATCTGCTGTGTGATCATGTGTTTGTCTTATTGTCTGTCTATGTATGTGTATATGTGTGTGTGCGTGTATGTGTGTTCGCCTGTTGTGTAAGAACGGTATCACGCTGGGTGGCCAGCGGCCAACTGACTACTGAGAAGGCTGATTGTATTGCTTGAGCTTAAGATGGCTCGTTAGGGCGCGACAAGGAACAAAGCCCCGTGATCGTCGTTATGGCCGACTCAGAGGGTGGTAGATTGCACCGACGGTCCAAGTTCCTCACCAACTAGGGCTTCTGTCCTTCTAACGGCCCGGTGAAGTTCGTCCCTCGTCGGAAAGGTCCTTTTTTCCGGGCTGAGCTTTTTGGGAGGGAATTTGCTCACTACCACCATTTGGTCACCGCGTCAGTCTCGACCCCTCTCAGTTACCGGCACCGGTTCCTTTCCTACCTTTAATCAGCAGAAATAGCAGTGGCTGCCTGCTTCGAAGCGGTGAGGGACACCAGCTGTACTCCAATGACACTCTAGCTATACGTCAGCATGCGCAACGATCAGGCGGGGCGAAATAAACCTGTCTTTCGATGAGAACGGCACAGTCAAGTTCGTAACAAAGGAGTGTGGCGTATTTCCGCGTGCATACACACACACACCTATCGAGCAACGACCCTAACCTTTGGTCGTTTCGATGCCATTGGATAATTCGTGGTCGTTGTGAGTTGGATTTAATAGCAGTGCTATTATTGTCAGGTGCACAAGAACAACCGGCGTTACAACATCGGCAACATGCAGTTGACTGCGGGGGCTATCCGGAACTGGAACAGTCACAGCCCTTTAGCCGTTGTTTCAACCATCGTTTGTCCACTTTCAAAGCTCTAATTTTTAACAGGACTCGCAATGGCCCAGCAGAATAGCCCAAGCTGGGTCTGAGTGCGGAAGGCGCCGAAGGCTTCCCTCCATTGTCGGCATTCTAAAGACGACAGCTACCCCAAGTTTCTCTGCCCGTAATTCGAACAAGTTACGCTCGCAGAAGTACCTCGTCGCGCTACATTGTTAGTTTAGCGTATATTAAAGATGGGATTGAAAGATTGGATAGACAATATAATCTGCAAGATAGGGTTGTCATGCCAAACGGTTACTTCTTACGTTGTTGCGCCACATTCTGAAGCCATAGAGAAAGTGTTTAAACAAAGTGGAATGAAAACAATCTTGGCAGGAGTAATTCCGCAACTTATTTCAGCAAATTACGTATCGTAAGTTTAGGTGTATAAAGCACTAGACGTTTTATGCTTTGCCACTAGAGCATTACTGAGACGCAAGGGAAATCCGGTAAGCTTAACTTCTTTCGAATAGAATCTCTATTGAGGTTTGTACTTAGGCGGCGCGGTGCCAGAAAGCAGTGAGGCTAACAAAAAAAAACATACAGAATAGCCGGAAAAAACAAATGATATTCAGTACTAATATACGTCCGCGTTTTGCACTCGCTCCTGCTCCAAGTACGCAAGCTCCAAGTTCGCTTGCGTACTTGGAGCAGGCTTACTTGATTCTGTACTCGGGATGCAATTATTTGCTTTTGTGCAGTTTTTTCCTTCTGCCTTTTGAGAATTCCTTAGATTGAATCGAGGTAGAACGCCATGATTAAGATTTTCACCCTCAAAAATCTACAAACACCCTCACGGACTTCGTTTGTACATGGCTTACGTTTCATAAATTAATTTGCATGTTTGAGCTCTTTAGTGTATTTGACTAAGGCGTCACTATAGTGTAGGTCCGGTTAAATGACTACAATTGTCTTCATTCTAATAGTGCGATGCTTACGCCTTCTCGATCGGAGCGGTTGTTGCCCCCGCGTCTGATCTCTGTTTGTAGCACTATACAAGCCACAACATGAAACACAATGGCTGATATTGTAAAACGTGTGGACACATTGCTGGGTTGTGCTATCAAGCGAGCCAGACCGCGCAAAGGATCTGTTAACAGCTTTCCCCCACAAGAAACAAAGGTTATCGCTTTGTCACCGGTTTACGGCCATCTTCGTCAAGCCGATCGTCACTGGGACGTGGTTGAGTATTATAACAAAGCTCTTTGGGGTGTTAGTCGACGTTTCACTAAACTGACGGAACTCAAAGCTCACTCCTTTCAGTTGAAAGGTTGGGCAAACCGCTCATGCCGTGAACTGCAGACAGACAGCATTGAACTACGGAACTCCTTAACTGGCAACGTTTTTAAGGTTCCCCAGGCTCTACTGCGGTATAAATCTCTTTAAAAAATTCCCCCCTTCCTTGTTTTTGGTGATCTTAGTGGTGCCAAGGCTGAAATGCTGGAGAGCTGGTTAGGATTCACGGCTGGAGTTTTGTCAACCTAACTCAGCTCGATGGGGCGACCTTCCATATTGGAACACATGTACAGAACACAACATACACTTTATGAGGCCAAGGTTTCGTAAAAGGATTGTGCTTCCAAAAAGGCTTTTTATCTAGCAAGGGTAATTCGATGGTATTTCCTGTTTGAACTGCGTCAAAATGGGCAATAAATTTACGATGTGACAATGATATTGGTTGTGTGGTAATACAACATTCTTAGATGAAATGTTTTGACAAGGCTCTGTGGTGGAGAGGTTGGTATAATCGGCCGGTGGAATAGCTTATGTGGTAAAAACCTGCAGGGATTATATTCGGAAGCTTAAGAAATAAATCACCTTTTTGGATGAATTTTCGCTCATTATACATGGAATAGGTTTTTTTCCAGCTGACCAGAGCTAAGTCCATCGATAGCAATTTACACTCTATTTCATGTTTGTACGTAATCCTCTTGTGAAGAACCACAAAACAAGTTTTGATTAGCATGACCACTAAATCACTCTGTACAGGTATCGTTGTGTAGCATCTTGTAGGTCATAATGATACGTGTCCGAGGCTTTAAGAATTTTGACAATAAAAAAGGAGCAACGTATTTACCGAAACGTAAGTGTGCATTTTGTAATGGCAAATGAACGATTTACACATAGGCAAAGCTATTGTTGAAGAAAAGGCGTCAGCATTTTCAGGTATATGTACTAGGCTGAATCGACAGAAAACTTGCAGTTGGAAATATTCGACTTGCAAAGATATCTCTCATTCAAAGTGACGGTCGTTTTTATAATTTGATTCGTCCGAATCGCTAAAATCGTTTTTTGAGGAAGTCCAGTTAGAATGTTCTCCCAAAAACCCGTTTTATAGTAAAAAAGGGTAGGATCTCGTGCTATGGTAGTTCGTTACTCGCCGTAGTGTTTCTAGGACGACAGGAGGAGACACGTAGCTGCACTTCGACCCCCGCCGTTGCACATTCACATTTATACGTGGTCCGTCTTATGAAATAATGCAAAAAGTGGTACCGTGGACGTTAAATGTTGGCTGACGGTCAACCTTAAAAAAATAAATAGGTGTTCTTATGTATTAGATATGTATGCCTTCGTTATGCTTGGCAAACACCCCGACATTTAAGAATTTTGGGAAATGTAAATAATACCACCCTTTTTTTGTGTAAAAAATGCATTTAGAAACACATCCGCTTTTTGCCACATTCATCTAAATTTTGTAGATAATTTTGGTTTAACTAGTTGAAACGTTTGCACAAAATCTAAGCACAACTTGGTTAATTAGAAACAGTTCATCAACTTTTCAGGCGATTTTGCTAACTTTTCAAGATATTCGATCATTAAAGCCTATCGTCTTTGCCCTCAGAACTATGTATCTTTATTGATAGATATGAATGGCTTGGCTCAGAAACGAAAAGTTATTTTGGAAACAGCCTTAAAAAGGTTGTTTGAGGAAGGAATCCGCTAAATTAACGCTCTGATGTCCTGTTTTGTGCCCAGCCCTATCAGGTCCCAATTTCGACTGTGTTTACTGCAACTAGTTTATATCATTCGGCAACCCTCAATGCCAACAAGCATGACTCTCCATTAGCTATCGGCTTGAATGATCAGTTGCAAAACGTTCCCGGATAAAAGCAGATCCTCTAGTGCAGAGCTAGGCATCCATACATCCATCCATTCGACTGTATCATGTCTCTCATTGAAGTCGGATTATTACTACTGCATCGGAAGCCAGCAGAGGGGTAGACTTGAGAAGAACTCGATAGTCGTTTCGGGTAAGCTCTGTTTCGTAGATCGTCGGAGCGCCGGCAATAACCATCTAGCCAAGCGCGAATGATTTTCAGAATCCTTTTTATTTCACTATACTAGGTAGACTAATAGGTAGAAGTAGGGTACTTCATTATATTATGTGAAGAATAGTGGAGTTTTGTTCTGATATCATATTACAAACTCTCACCTACCCTCGTCGCTTTCGAAGAAATAAACTAATTCGTCGAAAAGTACCGATCGTATCCGCATGGTCATCATACTTCATGACTTTCCCTTTGGACTAAAGTACTACGTCGTATATCTCTCAAACATCAACCGACGCTTTTGTAGGTCCAACTGTGGCGATATAGATACTCATAGGTGTGTTGATAGAGAGGACACTGACACCAATTGACAGAAACTTTTGTATCACCAAACTGTGAGAAGTTAGAACGCAGTTTTTTTTTTAATTTCCGATCGTCAGCACAGCCTGGCAAATGCGACACGTTTTTAACTGTAACCTCACGTCTGATCTAGACACGGCTCAGATATTCGAGACTTGTCTGATTGCAGTCTGTTATAGACCCTGAGAGCTATTTTTGGCTAAATTGTTTGATGAAATTGCGTATCAAGGTGTATTGACCCATTTTAGCTTGTGCAACATGTTACTCGCCCTTCCAGGAACAGTGCTTTTGTTGATGACCACCGTGGAGGATAAACTATCGATCTCATATTAGCCCTCTCCTATCTACAAATCCCTCTGTGACTAAACTCCCCTGTTCGCTCTAATCACGAAATCGAGATTTTATATAATTACAAAGACTTAGGGAATAACAGAAAGACTTGACCTTACTAAATAGGATCACGAGGCAATTAAGATAAATAACTTGCCACCGTTTTTGCCTTCTGTCTTGAGGTAAATATCACGTTGTTTCACTAAGGTATATTATCAAAGTTTCGATACGCGAAACTCCGAGGTCACCTAGATACCTCAACATACCTGATTGAGAAGGATTCATCCCCTGCTCTTGAATTTACGCTGCATAAAGCCTCTTACCGCCTGGGAGTATTCAAATAATTTTCGTTTTTTCAAGAACTCGAAACAGCTTCCAGATTCGCTATATATAAATTAGAAAAGACAGAGGACATATTGTAGACTGGAAATTAAACGATGCCCTGAGTTCGACCACTGAGAGTCGGCTGAGACTTCTTTCGATCTGTTATCGTGTCTGGGGTCTACAAAAAATTAAATTGTCCCAATCTATAAAGCAGGGCCGGACTACTTATCTACCGAGATCTTTGAGAACCTCATAATCCTCATAATAAGCAAACCTTTACAGTTGAGAGCGAAGCGTAGTACTGTCCGACTGGCATGCAACCCATATTATGCCAAAACTTGGCAGACTCGATTGCCGAGCTACCTAGATAAATCATCACTGGGCCACATCACGAGAGACTTGTTTAGGATCTCAGTCATCACATTTATCTATAAAAATGAGTAGGTCGTCTCGTGACAGTTACCGCTCAGTTGCCTAAAAATCTGTCTCGAGCATTGTCGTACACAGCATACAGGAAAATCATACTGTGAAATGTTTAATATCACACAATTTCGTTCATCTTTACCAATGTGAGTTCACCAGGTGTAAACGCGCAGGGTACAGCCTGTTCGGATGATAAAAAACTAGGCACTGCTTTTTCAAAGCCACCGGATGACTATATACCTCTCGACTTATTTTTAAGCATTCGATCGTGTTAATGATGTACTCATCCTTCAAACTTGAGCATCTAGGGTTCGACCATTGCGCGATGGCTGTATTCGTAGTCAGCTGAGCAATCTTTAAAGTCAAGGTTAGATCAAGCGACGGTTAGAGTTCTAATGAGGTACACACGCCAACAGTTTCGCAAGCCCTCGCCTCTGGATCGGTTTTGCTGTTTTTAACCCTAAATAAAAAATATCATTCCCTCGGGGGCCCAGTATAAACTTTGCTTACGTGAACGATTATAGGGTATTCCCTTCCTGCTTGTAATTATGTTGGACGTGACATTTCTCAAAGGACTGTAGCAAACCAATGACATGCTCATATCTATATAACTATTCGTGCCTTTATTCTCGCATCATCAGGCACATACACACATGATTAATTATGCTCGATTAATTTCCACAATAAATTATATCTCAGACCAATTGCAACGATATTTAGATTTGATTTCGACTCAGATATCAATCAAAAACTTCGGTTTACGTCTCGGGTAGTTGTTTTAGGTGATTCGGTACGAGAAATCTCACGTCCTACGTGTATGTTTTCAAACGCCTAGTATTTTCTAGACTAATGTAATGTAGTATAGAAATTGTAAACAAGCAGGCACATCGATGCTGTGGGATGTGTGCAGATGCGTCGCGGATAGGAAGGCTGCTTGGTCAATTAAATAAATAATCTATGCCTCTATTACGAAATCTCACTTTGTATTGTGATGGAAACAACTTTTTTAAAAATGGTAGTAATGTATCGTAGCATGTGAAACCAAGTGACAGGATAATGATGTGATAAAATAAAATCAATGAAATTCACCACCAGCTAACGTTCAGTGAGCCTAGACGTTTCGGCCTAGAGCCCAGTGTGCTATGAATTTTCTGGCATTATGTCATGGTGTGAGACGTTAAACTCACCGTGCTTTCGCCACCTTTTCCACATAAGTACAGTTTAAGCTAAGCCTGAAATGGATTCAGTAAACGACTTTGTTCTCCGAAAGCAGAGCCTCCATCTTTCAGCAGTTATTGGTCGTGCGTCCCTCTGCGCCCGTCTTTGCCTGAACGCCAAATGTTCCTCTGCTATAAGTGATAAAGCGAGCCTTTGTAGCTGCTTATGAGCGCCTTTGTAGTTGGTTAGCACCGCTTCTGGTCGAACAATGTCTCCGCACGACAATGGAACAGCGCCTTTCACTGAGTGCTTTGACGAACACGGATGGACATGCAGAGTTGGGGTCATCAGATACAACCTAATTTTGTACTGGCCGCATACATCGCTAAACTGCTACCAGTCCCAAATATGTCAGGTCACATTGCCGGGCCGTTCTTGTTTGCTGGAGCACGTTACGTCCAGATACAGCGCGAGTTTACTCATCATGTAGAACAATTGGCGTTCAGTAATAAGCGGTGCTGGTATTCTATGGCAAAAAACAAAAGACATTCTGTGGGGCGAGGACGAAGCCACCACCGGAATACATCATGGGGAAGTGGCGAGCATGTGTTCTAGGAATGTCAAATTGTTATGGTTTATGCAGGTAAAAGAAAGTAATCGTGTAGATGAATTCGATGTAGACTGAAAAAGCAATACTACAAGAGTGGACATTAATATTCCAGGAAGAAAATAGCCGCTACTATGCAATAAAGATCTGTAGTGGTATTCGTAAATATCTCTGTAGGTATACAACATCAAGAAGTCCCATACGCAGACGAAATGGCTCACTACTATGCAGACAAAAACGGTTGGACAATAATAATTAAATTGTTGTTTCAGTTTATATGTTATTCTGTCTGTTCAAATGTTATTTCTGCCAGACACACGTAACTAAGTGTTAGTTTTTATTGTTATTACTAAAAATTAAGTCTCTAAATAGTATGCAGACGTTCTGTGTAGGCCACGAAAGAGCTGTAAAAGTTGGCCTGCAAACCGTATAACTATCAAAATTTTATTTGCCCTTACCGTGAACGCAAGTTAATGCGTGCACAGCAAAAACATTCGAAGATCGCTGATTTCGCGGGTGAGTTTGAGTAATCTCCATGCGATAAAGTCCTTCAAATATATATATGTCATAAAAGTATCCTGCCGGGCCGAATCAATATCGTGTCACTCGCTGCTAAGATATTTAGTCGGCAGAGGTAGAATGGCCTGGAATACGGGGTAGTCCGGCTTGTCAGACATCGTGGCCCTAAGTGATAGGATTAAGACTCAGCGGAATCGCAAGTGGGCTTATAGGTACCGCAAAGAGGTACCCTACACCTGCACATGCGCCAATGATGATATGCCAGAAGGTTAAATAGAGTTTGCGATAAGGTTAGTCAATGTAATAACAGAGGGCGGTTGGGTAAATGATGCATGTTCACAACCGTCTATAGGACTTCAACAGCATTCTACTCATCTTGTTTGCCGTAGATATAATGATAATAATATTAATAATAATAATAATAATGATAATATTAATAATAATAATAAAGATGTGTGTGTGTGTGTGATGTTTATATTTAACATTACTGCTTTAACGCGAAAGAGGATGGAAAACTGTACGTTGATCAATCGAATACAAACAAAAATCTTTCTTTTAACTTTACATGAGATAGATTGGTAATCGTGATAGATTTCCGGTGGCTTGCGTTGGTATGCTGTAAAAGGTTTTTTTTTATCATTGAACTCGTGGTCTTCGTTATTTGAGAACATAGGCGAGATGAATTTTGTGGATGGACTAAACTATTCACTTGTGGACTGTTAACCTCCCGCAGCATTCCACGGTTACCTTTTGGTCAGTGTGAATTATTGTTTCCACTCGTGAGACGTAGGATACTAGTACCTACAGTGGCCTAGACTTATAAATCTTTTGAAAGAGATTTCACTCTGAGATTTGCTCCAGCAAACGATACACGCTTGTTCAACAAATTCACGCATTTTCTCTGCGCTGATCAATGAAAAATCAATAACAAAAGTATAACGACAAAGGTCCAAATGCAAACCTCTCCCTTGAATGTTGTCAATCCACAGAAGTATGCTGTCAGCTTTTAAAGAGGAAATACAATCAATATACTAGGCTAGGCGATTGCAAAATACAATTTAGTATCAGACATGACTACTTTTCAGATTATGGCTGATTTTGCACATAAACAAGAGCTAAAAAGTTCTTGCATGGGTGCCTCTAGTTTTAGGCCACTCCATTTGCAGACAATGTAACACAGCCTGAGATGGAGGCTTGATCATCAATGCATGCTATTCTTGAACGCTTTGAACACAACGAGAACCTCTCTATGCCATAGACTCCAGTCAACGACACAGACATCAGAGAAATCAGTTACACGACGTGCATATACTTAGCGCCCAACTGCAGGTGGCTGATCTCACCGAGTGCGCCGTGCTGAGCACGCTCGGTGGGCGATAAGCGGCTTAATACGAAGAAACTTAGCTGTAATTACTCGACACAACAAAGCAAGAACGAGGACGAAGAAGAGGGAAGAGATGAAGACAGATGACTAATTCGAGCCATGGTAGCGCGGACCGGCGGTTGAAAGGCCAGCGCTCCACAAGCGACGGCGAGGTGTCGCTTTTGGCTCAGGATTTAACCGGGACAAGGGGCGGCGGCGGCGGCGGCGGTGATGGTCCAACGGGGCAGTGACAACGAAAACTTGGCCGGATGCGGGGATGAGTGAACAGATGTTGGCATGTGAAGAAAGCGCTGCGCTCATAACGGTGGTGATGCAGCCAGGCGATCACGAAAAGCAGGGTTGATATGTGCCGAAAACCTGGCCAAGCAATGCACTAATTCTACACGGCGTGGTCGTTCAGTGATGCTGCCCTGATCTCATTATAATTGGCCGCCATAACTGTTAAAGAACATCAGCACAACTCCACGCACAAACATACACATACACACTAAGCTGAAGTACGATGATGAACAGTAATTCTGGCCGAAACAGTGACAACTGACCGTTCGAAGTTCAGCCAACTTAGTGAACAGAGATGGTGTATGAGTGCGTTAGGCACACCCCGATAATTAGAGAAAAATGGTAACGAAGACGGATACCAGTTCCTTGTTTTAATATAGCCAATGCGAACCCTTTAAAAAAAGCTCTTTCTTTTCCATTTTTAAGATAATGTGAAATTTACAAATAGCCTATCCTGCTCACGTCGTAATATTGGTAGTGCCCATGATATCCAGTATTATAAATCGAATCTGAACGAAACTTGACTTGCGTTTGTTTTCTGCTGACTACATTTGAAGCTTTTTGTTCCACATTATTCAAGTACGAACTGACGTAAATTGAGACCATTCAAAATTGTAACGTACTCGCAAAAAACGTTACGTAGCGCCCCATGAGGCGTCGGTTCTTACAACGGCTGCTGACACCCCGCTATTCAGTTATTTACAGACGTAACAAAATAGTGAGTTCGTACATTGATTGTTGACACATTTAGTTCATACAAGGTAATTCTCTAAACGAGCATATCATGGCGGCGTTGCAGTGGGTCCAACAGTCTCCTTGTGTCGAGTTTCCTTGTTTCCTTGTGTGTTGGAACCTCTGCCAGTGTCCAAAGCGGACACTGGTAGACTTTTGAATGAATAAAATCCATAAAACCTTTATGTGTCGCATCCGGCGTCTCTTGATAGTCATTCAACAAAGTTGAGCCAACATCAAGACGAGTTTGTCACCACGAACAGCGAAAGCGTGTGACTGCAACCCAGACATAGAACCCAACCCTCAAAATGGCTCACGTCCTTCGATGCGAGCGTTCAACAAAAGGTTTATAAATTTCGCGATTCTCTTCGAGTGGCCCAAAGGCTGCAAATCGCTTTATCTATGAACCGCTTTCGGTTGACGGGAATAAAACAATGTTTTTCGACTTTCTCCCGTGCTCTTAGTTAGGGAAACGCAGGCCAAAATCGGAGGCAGCCGACCAGACGGTTTTTACACAGTTTAGACGAAACGATTAGAGAGGCCAATATATCGATAGAACTATCGATTCTTGTTCTTATTACCATTACATGCAAATGTAAAAAGACGACGTTACATAAAAAAGCAGAGATAAAGCGGCTGCGGTGAAGTACAGGTGTATTTTGGTGATTGCAAATGCTCATGGTTACTGTGTAAGAGGAAAAGTTGTATCCCGCGTTTGTTGATAACTAACGCTTTCAATGATAGGTTTGAGGGAACTTCTTCGACGCAATTTTATAACGCGTTATTGCAGGTATTCATGACACTATAAGTCAAAGTAATTTACTCAATAATTGCAAATAATTTTTCGTTTCGGTAAGTTTTATGTAGGCGTGAGGATAGGACGTTGTAGATTTCCTTTGGTCAAACACACAGTAAAATATTTAAAAGTCATTTAACGTCTAATATTTAAAGGTATTTAACGCCATTCAATGGTGCAGCTGATGGTGACACCCGTTACGTAGCGTAACCTTACGCACTAGATAGTACACGACCTTGGTACTGTCGAAAACTACAAAATCTTATCGACCATTTTATATGCATTTATATATTAGCTCGCTAACGGATTATCGCCTCTTGTTATCTCTGATTAACCAACTCCAGTTCGCCTGGTTGGTTTTCATCCATTGCAGATCTACACTACTCAGATGATTGTTGCAAGATCTGCGATGCACGAAATAGCTATACCGACCCAAGCACCTCTTACCGCAAAGGGCGTCCTTCATTTCGAAAGCTTAACTTAATAAACGTATATCCCCTAGTTAACGTTTTGCGTTCACCGATGTGTTTCTTCTTCTTCGTATGCCTATGAAAACCACAGGACTTGAAATCAATCCTGCAATATTTGTGTTATGTTTGACCGAAACCTATCTTTGGACCCAGCACATACGGACAAATGCCATGTTGTGTGTAAAAGTTTTTCAGAGCTGACAATTATCTAACGTCTAATGCGTACGGCATCGCTTTCGGATTGTCTTGTAAGACGGGCTTTGTAAATATCAAAGTACAACGGGCCTAAGCCCGCGCACCTGCGCGTCTCCTGCCTTTGACACAAATGCATTGCGACACCGCGGGCTCCACGCCCCCCGGGGAAGTTGTTACACCATCGCAGGCCTCTCAATAAACACGGTATGAAATTCTTCGTTTTTCTCTTTGAGCTGGCCGCGTAAAATAGAGGGACGCTTACTTGCCGTCTAGAAAAGTGGCACCAGGCGCATGGCACATTCGGTAGACGTTTCATTCCGTCAAGGAGCTGTGGCTGAATTGAATTGTCTAAACTCAGCTGCTCGAGTTAACGAAATGTACTATAGAGTGTGTATGCAAACGTTTTATTGCCAACCCACGAACTCGTATCTACATAATTTACTCCTCTTTATGTATTTTTATTTCAAGGATCTCGGAAAGCGTCTAGCCTTTGACCCGTTAGTGGATATTGTTAGATGCCCTGAGTTATATTCCACATTAGTCCAGCAGGATCGGTACGCTACAGAAACCGGTAGAAATGTTCGGCAACCTTCCCTTAAAAGCTACACGTGAAAAGACCTTGGACAGGATAGGTTTTTTCCGAAGCGACCCTGATTTCTTGGACAGTTTCGACGTCGATACAGTCGCTCAGGCTACCAGTCCTGAAATCTTTAAGGACCCTCTTCGCTTTAAACTCAGAAGGGCTTTCGCATTTCTTTGCGAATTCTGCGTAGACCACTCTACCAGACAAAATAAATGTAATCGTGTGAATTTTGCAACGCGGTGCCGGAGTGCAACGCTACTGGAGAAAGCATCCAAACGTCACATCTGGAAAATCTGATTTTGGCATTCACTTTTTTGCATTGTTTTTCTTTTAGTACTCAAAAGCGTACTCCAACACTGCTAGTCGTAAAACGATTTTTAACTGAAAATAACTTAGCGATTTTTGTTTACAAATTGGTCAGTGCAAAGTTTTAAGATAACCAAGAGACTAATGTAATATTTACAAACAGCAATGAGACATACGATGTCTGCTATTATTTGATCAAATACAAAAACAACAAAGCGACACTTAGATGAAATCAAACTGAACCTTAAACGTTACGCTTCTGTAGCGTGTTTCTAAATGTACCGTTTTCGATTGAGGCTTGAAAACATTATTTCTGCTGCCACACATTTACACCTAACGCGCCACGATTCCAGGAACGAAACAGGTCACGAATTTCTGCAAGAACGAACACAAAATTAGCGCAGCGAAAGTGGAGACTAACGCAAGCAAGTTCCTTTTCGAGTCTATCATACGAAGCAGACCCGATTTTGATTTCTGCTAAACAGGGTCTCCAACTTGCAGAAGCCAACTGAGTGATAGTGCCATGCATGGCTACAGCAACGAATAGACGTTTAACGGCTTTTGCCATGCGGCACTCGCCTATAAGAACAGCTGGAGACCATAGCAACGGAGGGGGGTAGCAATTAACAGGAGCTGCGTTGTCCTAACCCAAATGACTGACTCTGTGTTTGTAGATGACAGCAGTCATGTCTAATAACGAGTTGGCGAAAAAAAAGATATTTCAGGTCTCTTTAGTGCGCATGTTGCTGGTCAAATAGTCAAAACCGGTGCTTTCAAAAAAGAAGCGAATATCCATGAGAAAAGGTAGAGCACAATTCAGCATTAGAATTTGTGTCCTCGCCACCAATAAATGGCCGCAACAAAATGTCTGTGTTGGGGGACACAACGCACACTGAGAGAGAGAGAGAGACGTACACATTGAAAATCAACACACAAGTATCGTGTATATTGTGATGTAAGTTAAAGTTATAATTCGATTCCCATTCGACGGACCTGACCGGCTATGGAATAATAATAATCACTCGCTTTATTTCTCAATATGGTCTCTCTCTCTCTCTCTCTCTCTCTCGGCAAGCAAATAGCCCATGCATGAGTCTGACAATTTTGGACTTTTGCCGTGCTCAGATCCGAGCAAGCGTCTCGTTGAGTCATGTGATTATAAAACGTTCACTATTTTGTGCTTGGTGGCTCCCATCGATCTGAAGGTGCCATTGGCCGCAGCCCGTTTTCTACATTAAATATTGCATTAATTGTTGCAACATCCGGCATGTGAAACCACCCGACAGACAAGAAAATTTCAACATTTAGAGCAGCTACAACTGAAGATCAGTTGAGTGTTGAGGAAATGACCCGAGAGAGAGAGAGAGAGGGAGAGAGAGGTTTCGCTTGCGAAACCGCCTACGCGAAACGTTGCCATTCAATAGGCAATTGTGGCAAGCTTGTCGCATTGCATGTCGCTGTTTGCCATCACAACAGGTATGCACAGGTGATGGTGCAGGCCAAGTCGCTTCAGGTCTTCTCGCTCATCAGCAAACTCGCTCCAAGCAACCAATCAAGAAGGTGGCCAATCAAGAAGGCGGCCAATAAAGGAGAGGGATGGAACGAGAATAGCTCCGCAAGCCGATACGACGTCACTCTATTAGGAAGATCCAGCAGCCATCTCTCGACTTCTGTCTAATGGATAGCCATGGAAGAGGATCCGCTGCAAGACGCACGAAGACAGACACCCATAAAGCACCTACAACCTTTAAGCTGATGACTCCATTCGCAGTTGCAACAGTGGAACGAGCGAAAATGCCCTTCTGGGAAGGTGACGCCACCGGCGTCGACAAGCGGCGGGGGAACAGGAGTTGAGGGTGGACTGGGAGCGTTTGTCCCTTGTGTCGATCTGACGAACATGCATGGATCTGACGACATCCACAGGATTACTCAGAACGTAGACCAACCTCGAGGTACAGCGAAAGCTATTGCGAGAGAGAAACGGAGCGTATACCTTGCACTGCGCTCTGTGTGTGTGTGTGTGTGTGTGAAGGGCCATCGTCGAGGCGTCCGCAATGGGGAAACGACACAGGGGAAAATAGAAGAGGCGATGCATGAACGGAGAAGGCTCAATTTAGCCTTAGTTGGCGTTTGCGGGTGAAAACGCGTCTCAGGACGGCGTCTGCTGCAACATGACCAGCCACGTTGATCAAGCTTGCGATGGCTGCATACGCACATTTATGGCTGGCGCCACACTGCGCGATATAGACGCCCAGGCCTGGCCGTCGTCCCTAAGTGCATCATGCCCCGTTACGGGAGGATAATCTTATCTCGTTGATAAATTTACCTAGTCGAGTCGGAGCGCTCGAAGCCGGGAAGCTCGGAGTGCGATAGTCAACGGAAGTTGATTACGGATGTAAACGTAGCGAGGATGCCTGCGTGATGGTGTAGTTGGCCTTTGACATGAAGGCTCATATAGTAACAGCAGTTAGACGGGAACTAACTATAGATATTGGCCAACATAAATGAACGCCCATTCCAGCGGAGCGGTCTAACTAATTGCTTGTTTCAAATATGTGTGTACACGTGCCGATATATGTGTGTGTGTGTGTGTGTATATTGGTCGATTATTTGATTAAACTTCGTATTTCGTCTCGTGTCTTCTTCGCATGTTGTCACGAGTATTGGGTGTTGGTCACAACTTCTGCTGCTGCTGCGCCCTTTATTATCTCGAGCTGTTCTCGAGCTTCTTCAGTCGTCCGAAGATTTTCTCGAAATTTCGCTGCCTTCTCGCCTACTTTGCCTCGAGGGTCTCAGCAATCTCGAATGGGTTTGGTTGCTTTGAGATGCGAGCGAAGTAGAAAGCAAAGCTTTTGTGAGTGAAGTCCATACGAAGCATATGAGGGTGGGGGACAACCGTACGTGGGGCTGCGGAAAGAATCACTCAGAAAATCTCATCGCACGGCACTCGCACGAAGCACGCGGCTACTTGCCTGCTCGACGAGAGAAGCTTTCCCTCCGAGTGAGTGGAAGCATCTCACAAAAAAATAGAAGTCGTTTTATGTTTTCGAAATAGAAACGAAGTACCAGCAACTGCGGCAAGGCAGATCGCGCTAGCCTGAGCAAGCCAACCTCGTCAACTTCGCCAACCTCGTCAACTTCGCCAACCTCGTCAACTTCGCCAACCTCGCCAATGCCGGGTTGGTTGGCGCTCGTTCGGCCGGATGGCAGCGAGAAAATCTCTCGACAGCGACGCGATAGCTGAGGCCTACCCTTCGGTTGGCTCTTCTCTTTCAGTCTTGCCTATCCTGGCCTGTTCCTACGCCAATGTCGAAATGTCGTCCGGCTGTCGTCCGGATGGAAGCGAGTCAAGACGAGAATACAGGAGAAAAAGAGCGAGAGAAAATGTTGGTTGTTGTCTGAAAGGATGACGGGAGCATTCTCCCGGTATGAACAGGGGGCCGGGGCCCTTTGCTAGACTCCGACGCATTG